>CAJNIZ010007299.1:3604-16340 GCA_905231905.1 Symbiodinium pilosum
ACTACAATAACGGTGTATATTCGGGTTATATTGGGGGTATATAGGGATACTGGAAAATAAAATGGAAACTACAATAACGGGGTATATTGGGGTTATATTGGGGTTATATAAGGATAACAGAAATAAAATGGAAACTACATTAATGGTATATTTGGGCTATAAGAACACGTTGCTACTCGGAGCCTGTCGGGTTTGGCATCTAGGGTTTAGCTAGGGCTCGTTAAGATTTAGATGTTACGTGGAGTTTCTGGGGCACTCACTTAGGGCGTCTGGCGTTTAAGTGGGGCCTCGGCTTTAAGATCGGGGAGCTTCAGCGTGAAGATCTAAAGCTCACTTAGACCTCAAGGGGTTTAGTTAGGGTGTAGGGCTTAAGGTTTAGTTAGGGTTTTGGGTTTTGTGTGAATGGGAATTTTATAGCCTCACTACCTTTGGCGTCTTTGCTGCGGCCTGCTCCCCAAGACCCATCGCGAGTTTTAGATCAAACAAAACCAATCCCCATACCCCAAGCCCTAAACCGCGAACCCCACTCAAAAACAGCTATCCCTTATTGCCTGAAGGAGTACTGGTATTACTCCTTCATGCTGCTTGTCATCTTACTATGGGAGAAGGTCCTCCCAAGCAGCCGTCTGAGACCCCTACATTTCGAAGAACGCTGCATCCATTTCATTTTACATGTGAAACATAGTCTAAACTCCCAGTATCCCCGTTCATAACCCCTTTAATGCTGCCCTACATAATCCCCTTTAAGGAGTAGAGTTATAGTCTACTTACTAAGGGCTCTGCCCCAAACCCTCAACACTGACCCCTCTACTTGTGGGCTGCTCTGCTGCACGGATTAGGGTTTGGGGTTGATCTCAAAATTACGGCCCCTTTTGGTTATAGATTATTACGGCACCTAAACCCAAAACCCGAATCAAAATGGGACCCCCTAATTTTGGGAACTCTACGTACGTTTACCTAAACCCCAAAAAACATGTAGAATAATGGCCTTCTGGGCTATGTTTCTGGCTTTGGGGCTATTATTCTACAGTACCTACTTTTGGGGTCCAGGTAGGGTCTGAATTCTGACAGTAGCCTTGGCAGCGCCGGGAAGTTGCCGTAGAGGCTTCGCAGGGTCGCCTCGCCTAAGCAGCAGCCAGGCAGTTAAAAGGAGCGATATATTATGAGGACCGCCCACCCAGTAATAGTGACTATAAGAGAGAGAGAGAGAGAGAGAGAGAGATATATATATATATATATTAGGGTCCTCTTATATCCCTAGTATACCACTATTACAGGGTGGGGGATCCTCCAATGCAATATACTAGGTGATGTAATAGTTATAGCAATAATCATATTAATGGGTAATGGTAATAGGAATGGTAATAGTACTGGAAGTAGTAATATACGACGAGTAGGTGATGAAATCGTAATAGTAGTAGCAATCGTAATAGAAGAGTAATTGAAATAGTAATGGTAGTAGTACTTGTAGAAGTAAATGTAAAAGTAAGAGTGATAGTAATAGTGATATAACTAGAAAAAGTAATAGTAATAGCAAAAAGAGAAACAAAGATGCTATTCATAATGCTTGTGCACGTAAGGCAGACTACATGAAGGTGGGGATAACGTTTTGAGTCTACCCACTCCATGCGGCCAGGATCTGGAAGGTACAGGGTCTAGGGTGAGAGAATTATAATCCCTACACTCCCCCAAATTAACATGGAAACCCATATAGCCCCATTTTAGAGTGACTGTAGTCTTTATAGGGCCCTTTTTGGGTTTCCATGTTAGTTTCCGGGAGTGTAAGCCGCGTAGGGAACATGGTCTGGCATCTGGGATGCCTACTTGGAGAGTCAGCGGGACTTGGTAAGTATACTTAAGGAGGACCCCCCACCCTGTAATAGTGGTATAATAAGAATATAAGAGGACCCTCATATAATCCCTATTATCCCTTGTAGTCACTATTACTGGGTGGGGGGTCCACCTAAAGTATACTTAAAACCCCTAAAAGTCATGGAAGAACCCCAATTATCCCCACTTTTCGCCTACAGACCAAGTCCTCCTGACCCTGCAAGTAGGAAACCGACACTGCATGTGCATGGTAATGTAGACCCATGATTAACAAAAATCCTCCTTTTAAGGGCTTAAATATTCGGATCCCTACTATAATCCCTATAACGCCCCAAATAATCCCTATACATTCCTAGTTCCCATTTCATTTTCCATCTTCTTTTCCATTTGATTCTCCATTATTGGGGTCATAACCCCCTATTAAGGGGAGGGGGTTTATTCATCAGGGGTCTGGGGTAGCATCATCTGAGCCATTGTCTAAACTCCTAGTATCCCCCTTAATATCCCTTATAGTAGTCCCCTATATAATCCCCTATATAACCCCCTTTAAGGAGTTTAGACTGTAGCTCATCTGCATGGTGGGCGGCTGCTGATGCCGAGCTCCTGAAGCCAGGAGTCCGCCTTCTGCTCCTGCGGGACTTGAGATTTTATTTCTGGTATATACTATTCTTACTATTATTATACCATTCTTACTATTATTATACCATTCTTACTATTAATTATACTATTCTTACTATTATTATACTATTCTTACTATCATTATTCTTACCAATATTGTTATTGTTATTCATATCATTTCTTTTATTATTATTACTATGAGTATTTTTAATATTACTACTATTATGATGGCTTTGGGATTGTGGGAGTAAAGTTTCAGGCGTAGGGCCCTGGTCTATTCTGCTCCAACAGCTTACCAAAAGCCGCGGTTTCCAACTTGGGCGTCCCTTTGATCAAGCGAGACACCGCTTTTGAGAACTTTTTGGGCGCACTGCCAAACCCTTAGTGAAACGCGTGATTCTCCGATTTCCCGCAGCATGATGTCTGTCTCATTGCTACATGGGGAGCTACATATTGTGATGTATGATCCAACAAACAAACTGCTGCATTATGCAAGACTGCCTTGCTGATAAAATCTGATTTTTGTGCCAACGCTGCTAGCACAACTCCTAGTCGGCCCCTAATAACAAGAATAGTAATCATGATAACAGCAAGATTAATGATAGTATTAGTAGGTTCTAGTTGCCATGTCGTAAAACCTCACCCTCAGCCCCCTAACCATGCGAGAGCAAAAAGAGAGCCGGGCGGCAGGGGGCCTCACATGTTGCGTCGAAGTACTCGTCTTCAAAAGGAACGGAACAGTACAGGGCTTGAGGTTTTGGGTTGGTAGGGCTTAGAGCTTCCAGGCAGGCACCTATAAAACAAACGCCTAAATTGTAGTCGTCTGTCTAACTCTTGGGTGGAACAAGCACAACTGTAGGTAAATGATTGGTTATCTTGATAATCGTAGGGATCCTACTGTTCTGGGGAATGTGCCCTCTCGTCCAGAGACATAGGGCTTGGGCCTGGGAAAGCCGCCGTACCCTGAAAAGAAAATCAAAGGCCAAAGTCCCAGAAAGTAGTTACTAAGTAGTTAAACACCATCCGGTAATTGCAAAGTCCACTCTGCCAAAACGCCAAAAAATCGGAAGCGCCGGCCACGGGCCAGTACTTCCGATGGACACCCTAAAACCCTAAAACCCTAATACCTAAAACCCTAAACCCTAAACCCTAAAACCCTAAACCCTAAACCCTAAACCCTAAACCCTAAAACCCTAAACCCTCATTTACGGAGGCCGGCATCCTCACTCCCCTTTTTGCTGGAGCGGCCGACTTTCAGCATGAAGTGGCCAAAAGCATCTGCCATTTTGAGGGTTTCCCAAAATCAGGGTTTAGGGTTTGGGGTTTAGGGTTTAGGGTTTGGGGTGGTTTGGGGTTTAGGGTTTGGGATGGTTTGGGGTTTAGGGTTTAGGGTTTAGGGGTACCTTTAAAGGGGGTTCTAGGGGGTATATAGGGATAATGGAAAATAAAACGGAACCTACTATTTAGGGTTTGGGGTCCCCAAATGATGCGTACATCTTTGGGGTTCCTTCTAATGAGGATAATCGCCTTTTGGGGTCCCCATATTTCGGGAAATTCCCATTTGGGTACTTGGACACTTAGCGAGGATCTAGGTTTCTGGGCAGAAGGCCTTGTGCACATTTTCATGAGCGTCCTTAGTCCTAACCCTCAACCCTAAACCCAAACTGGTACCCCTCATTTGCTGAAACCCGGAAACCCTCATCTAGCGCGAATTCACAAAAATATTCTTCCCAAGTGCCCTGAATGCTTCCAACTTTTTAGGGAGTCCTGAGAAGCCCAAACATTGATAGAACCCTCCTCCCCCCTAAAATAACTTCAACCCCGTCCTGGCGCCCAGAACAGGGGCATAGTTCGAAGTTGCTTGCCAAGAACGGATTTCGATCCTCAATGTTGTCGGGGCTTGGGCTTCTTGACCACCCATGTGAGCTATAGTCTAAACTCCTTAAGGAGGTGGTCATATGGGGGATTATATAGTGGAATGGTATAGGGGCTACTAAAGGGGACACTAGGAGTTCCGACTATAGCTCATATGAGGCGCAGTATGAATCCATCTAGGCTACGGTATAATCCATACGAAACGGTCTCTCACCTTCCATTTTCTTGTCCATTGTTTTCTCCTTCGTGCAATTTAATCAAGGCCGTACAGTATGAACCTCCAACCCCCACAGCAAAATGTCAATAGCAACAATAGTAACTAGGATGCTCGGCAATCCAGGAAACAGGGAGGCCGCTTTTGTTAATATAAAATGGCTTTATAAGAGCTACAGCTACAGTCTAAACTCCCAGCATCCCTCTTAATAGCCCCTATAATACTACCCCAGATAATCCTCTACATAGTCCCCTTTAAGGAGTTTCAGACTGTAGCTCATCATCAGGGGACGAGGAGCCCAGGTCGAACTGGGCTTCAGATCTTTAAAGAGCCAAAATGGCTTATTAAACATACAGACCCCTAAACCCTAAACCCCAAACCCTAAACCCAAGGAGGCCCCGAGGCCCAAGTCCCCCCAATGGAACCTTGTCACCTCCACAATCCCTGAAATCAGGACCATTTCTGTACAAAGCCAAAAACACTAAACCCCACACCCCAAAACCCAAAGCCCTCCGCACCCTTAGCCCTAAACCCCAAACTCCAAGAACCCTTCATTGCAGCATCCCACTTAACCCTAAACCCCAAACTCCAAGAACCCTTCATTGCAGCATCCCACTTAACCCTACACCCCAAACTCCAAGAACCCTTCATTGCAGCATCCTGCACCAGACCTGGGCTTTGACACTGAGACCTTGACTGGCAATCGCATCTGTGCAGCTGCATCAGCCTCACCCAGCCCATTGTGACGTAGGGTTTCGCGTTTAAGGTTTGGGGTTTAGGGCTTGGGGCTTGGGGCTTAGGGTTTAGGAGCTTAAGGTCCTGACTTACCAGGGTCAAATATGATTGGCAATCACCTGAGGGGTTTCTGGACAGAGGGAATTCTCGAGGAGACTCGTGGTCCCAAACAATGAGGATTAAGGATTAATTTGATGGAGTTATAGGCTACAGCGTTATATAGGGTTATGCAGAATTATATGGGGTTATGTAGGGTTTTGTAAGGTTATGTAGAGTTCAGGGTTTAGGGTCGAGCAACCGTCATTCATCGTTTAAAGTTCAGCGGGTTGCCATGCTTGAAGGATTAGGATTTGAAGCTCGCAAGCAGAAAAATGCAGTTTTAGAGCTTCGGATGCGGCATGGTGCGCCAAGGCATTCGGCGGCATGTTCAGAATAGTTTGTTGGCGGGAGTTGCCCATGCGATTGCTTTACATAAGGCGACAGGGGGGGGGGTGTTCAGTATGCAGGGACAAGGTTAGTGATATAGGCGGACCATTCACAAGACGCAGCAGGCAGTACAATTGGAGAATGTCTTCTAATCTGCGCCGGTAGCAACTAGGAAAGGCAACTTGAGGCAACAACACGCCTTTGCCACGAAGGACAATTGTCGGGAGGCAGTGAGGGAAGCTTGCGTGAAGACATGTTGGAATGTAAAACGATAATGGGTGTTCCGAACAATTTGATGTTACAGCCACAAGCACCAACATGACCCTTGTGAATACACAAGCGTCTGACACACTGTTTTGGCGGGGAAACGCATAGCAAACTCAGTTCAGGAAACCGTAGAGAAACCAAAGAGTAAGTATACGTAGGCCAAGCCCTCAGTGATCCACCGACAAACGTCAAAAAACACGACACCAAGAAGTGTTAAGGATCCACGGCGAACGTTGGCACACATACACGGTGAGATGATGAGCCCTACATCCCGCAGCGTACCAGGGCGGGTGGGCAGGGTACGCAAGAACCACATGTAAATGCCGGCGTGAATTTTATGTTTGAGCGGCTTGTGGCTGTCAACAACAGCTCAATGCATACGGCGCGAGTGTAGCCATCAAAGCACTGAAACAGTTTGAGCAAGCACAGAGACACGTAAAATACGGAGGGCTGGTATGACGTCAAGTTGCCTTATATATATTCTTATATATTGGCTGCTTGCCAGTGCAGTACGAGTACCAAGATTACACAATATGTGGCTAAAAAGGTCTTTCTATACCTAAACGACACAAGATTTCGAAGGCCGTATCAGGGGTTGCATCTCCTTCAATACCATACCGACAAGCCACTAATGACTGTGTTTTGGAACTAAAGTACTAATAGCAAAGGAACCCGACCTCAGTATAAGGAATTCTGCAGAACAATGGCAAGTATACACGCCTCAGAGGATCACCCCTAGGAGCTGCAGTCCAGCCGGAATCCTTACACCGTAAATTCACAATCCCCTCATCCTCACATTGCATCCCTGGAACCTGTCAAGAAAACCTTGTGAGACAAACGAAAGCCAAAACCGTGTAGGAATTGGGCTATAATACATGTCTAAACAAAACACATGACATGATTTCTCTACAGTCAGCGTGCGTAAGTCCTTTAGGTGACCCAGCCGAGGCACGGCGAGACTGTTTTCTGGTGGAAGATTTTCCCAGACTGCTGTGAGGCGGCGAACCTACGAAAAATGCAACAGGCAGGGATTCCCCACAGTCAGGGGTACCGTTCTGGGGTCCCCATAGTAAGGATTATAGCCCGTTCAAAGCACAGGATCTACCTGTAACTCCAAGTACCTACTGTCTTACGGGCAATACCGATAAGTTTTAGGGTCATGACTACTTTAACAAACTGTGGGTGATTGGGGTTACAAGTAATCTTTAAGGCTTCAGCTTTGGATTTGGACTTGGGGTGTAGGGTCGAGGGCCTGGCCGACCTCAGGGCATAGGATTGAGAGGGTTTAGGTCTTCGGATTTAGGTCTCAAAGGTTTACACCAATCTCAGCGGGCCTGAAAGGGCTCGAATATGAAGTAAGCTGGACCCAAATTTCAGGATTAATTATCATGAATGTAGGATGAATTGTGTATCTCGGTGTCTCTCCAAAAAGAAACGCCACATACACACTCGCCAATCTTATCACGATTCCTCCAATCCCAACAACCATACCACGAACGATGACAACGATGCTAACACGCGTTGTAGGGTTTAAAATTAAGGAATACCAATTCGGGCCCTTCCTTACCTAGACATAAGCATTTTCAGAAGTCGCTCCCCCCTCACATTAAACGACGTCCCCCCCCGCACACCCGTAATATCTAGTAGATAATCCGGAGTCCGAAAGTTTAGATAATATTAGGGGATGATTTCTTGAATGAGTTGGACTGCCTTGAAAACCTTTTTCAAACTCCATGCGACCTGAATAAATGAAATCGAGTATGTAATTGCATCAGATAATGATTAACTGGTTCACTGAATAGGCATTTAATCAATTGGTAAATTACGGATGTATATATTATCCATTGAATAATCCATGAATTACCAAGCCCCCTAACTCAGTATTAGGTAGCCCCTTTTGAAAGCAGTCTTTCTCTTTTTTAAATAGTTTTCAAGAAGCTTAGGGCCCGGCACTTATTATTTGATGTTTGTTTTGTTCTAAAATAGTCGGGAAGTGATTCCCAGAGCACATTGTCCGGGCAGTGTGGCTTGAAGAAGGTTGAGACCTTGTGCAAAAGAAAACCAAAGACACGGAGTGAGCGTTTGCGCCGCAAATAAAAAGCCCCACGCCCTAAATGTAGACCCCAAGCCCTGAACTTTGCAATGTTCGAGGTCTCGGGCCTCGTTAACCAGGACGGACGACCCACACCTAGTCCCTTATCTCGGGTCCAAATGTGGAAATCTTGGAACTCAAAAGGCAACATTTACGGCTTAATGCCTATCTGAATAGGGAAGCTCCGCAATCGGCTATTTACTTGTACACTTAGATCCTGAGGGACGCACGGCTGATGAGACACAGCATGGGCCCACTGAGGTTTCGGAACCCCTGTCGCATACATATGTAACACACCCTCCAGCATACAGCACCTGGCGAAATGCAACATTTTCATGTTCTGACTGCAGAAACCGCACTCCTTAAGAATGTTTTCAAAAGGCCCAATTCTTTTGCAGTGCTCCAAAATTCGAGCAATGGCAAAACAATCTCTTTAAAAAACTGAAGACGGAAGAGGAAGGAAAAACGTGTAGGAGAGAAGAGAGGAAAAGGAAAAGGACAAGGAAGATCAGGGGATTGAGTATGCCCGCATTTTTTGCCGTCGCCCGTTTTGGGTGGCCGCACGCTCCGACACATCATTGGGTTAATGCTAAATAAGGCACGACCGGCATATGTTCAACATGGGGATACTAGCCAAGCAATTATTCAGGATAAATTTTGTCCGGAACTATTGCTCCTATTAAATCTCGAGTATTTGATTCTTCCTCGACATGAAATAGAACTGAAGCTTGGCTCAAAAGTTGATTTGCAAAATTGCATGGCATCAAAAAGCCTTGAACCCAAGACCTCAAAACCAAATCATACATTCCACCGTGAATCCTTCTAATTACATAAGCTGTCACAAATACGTGGCCAAGTTTATACCCTTTGAAAGGAAGCATCCCCCACTGAGGCACCACAAAACAACATGCACGCGAAAAGAACCCCAGACGCAACTAAGCACATAGAAACTACGGCGGTCGAAAGAAGACTCATGCTTTTTAAAACTTCTATTGCAAACAAAAGGGCTACAGCCAGTTCACGCCTGTAAGTGGTGAGACTGTTGAAACGTCTAATGGCTTTCAAAATTTGCGCGCTTTTCTGGCCGCCGACATCCTAAGATGTCAGTCAAGCTTACTTTTTCTGTTGCTACAAAGAGCTGAGATTGTGATGATCCCACGTCTCAAACTACGCGCATACCCGTACCTAGTACATGACAGATGGACTCTGTCCATGCTGGACCCTTGAATCAGAACCGTATTTTGACGTCGAATCTTCCACCCGAAACGCTTCATGTATGCAGTGTGTACAGTCACTGCAGGTCTTGTCTTTATTGATGCACAGACACGCGACAACACGAAGCCCACAATGGTCTTTGGCAGGCTTTTGAGCCTGGAGACGCAGGAGCGTGCGAAGGTCCTTTGTAGGGTGGACGGTTGGCCATTGCGAAGCACGTGGGTCATTTTGCTGCTGCAGTTGTGCCACTGAAATGCTGAAGTTTCGGGCTGCAAGGCGCTGTCACAGTCTGCAGCAGAGCTGTGAAATACGTAAAGGACAAAAGACCAGGCCTGAGACGCGAACCTCAAAACCAACAAACCTACCCCAAAGCCTTACAACAAACCTACCCTAATATATACCCTATTATAATATAGTAGTTTCCATTTTCTTTTCCATTATCCCCATATATATATATATAACCTTATATAATATTACCACAACAAACCCCCCCAACCCTAGGTCTTACAGTGCAAGCGTGGGGCTTTAAGGCGGAGCGGTCTAGGATACGGGGTTAGCAGAACCTTTAGATTTTTCCGAGGACCCGAAGAATAAGGGTCTAGGGCCCAAATACCATTAATATTGAAGTATTTGGGCCCTAAAGCCCTATCATTTGGGTCCTTGGACCCTTGGGGAACCAATGCGCGCGCCACGTCGACTTTCCCATGCTCTCGAACCGTGATCTCAAGCGTGTTCTTTGCTCTCAAATGCTGTGAAGAGCCCACATGTGCCTCAAGGCAATATCGTTCCTTTTGGGGCTTTCTTCCACATCTTACTAGGATATGTCCCAGGACATCCCGAGTCCAGGTAGGGAACTCGAATGCTGCAACCCTTAAACCACCTAATCTACGAACAAAGGGCACTTTCAGATCCCAGCGAGTCTTCCCTGAAAGATGCTGATAAGTTAGGTGATTCCCCTAATAGGGAAGGGGAGTTACAAAAGCACATCTGAAACAACATACTCTGCTTATGTGCAACACTGACGACAGTGCTGATCGGGATGGTCACCCATAGTAGTGAAAAAAGGAACAATACTAAAATGATAATAAGCACAGCAAGACGTGATTGGTAGTAGTAGCGTGGAAACAATCGTAACAATGAAAATAGCAGTGAGAATGATGATTACAATCAAGTATCCTAAACCCTAAACCGAGCATCTGAAATTAGGCGTCCTGTCTTGGGTGCCCCTGTAAGAACAGAAGGACTACTGTATTTTGGGGCCTGTTTTAGGATCCCCGATTGAAGGAAAGCCCCAATGACCCTAAACTCTACATCCAGAAAGCTCTAATAAAGATGGAAAGCCTATAAACCATAAACTGAAGATCCTGAACCCAGAAAGCCCGAAACCCGGACCTCTTCCTCCACAGCCCGCCAGAACTCGGTCTGGAAATGAGGCTCCACAGATGGTGGCTGAGCCTGATGAGACGCTAAGGATGGATTTTGAGTGTAAAACGTGTAGAGTTTAAGGTTTAAAGGTTACCTGGACCCCAAAGGTAGGCAAAATAATATCCCAAAACACTCAGAAAGATACAAAAGACAATCATTTTACATACTTTTGGGGTTCAGGTGAGATTTAGAATTTATCAGGGTTTAGGGCTTAGGGCAGTTTAGGGTTTATAGACTTTAAGGCTCAGGGTTGCTGAGCAGTTGGGAATAAGAGGGCCATGGTAATCCCAGCTCTCCAATAGGTTTAGGGGTTTAGGGTTTAGGGTTTAAGGTTTAGGGTTTAGGGGCTTCTGGTTCCTGACTTCCTAAACCCCAAAAGTATGTAAAATAATTGCCCTAAACCCATAATAACAGCCATAAAGGCCATTATGTTACATACTTTTTGGGGTCCAGGTTCTTGTTGCTCATTGGCAGATTTTGATGAGAATAGATTGTCTTCGTAGTCCTTACTAACCTTTGATAGACGACAAAGATCATATCCAACAATATCCCAGGATTTGAAGGGGCTGAAGGGGTTCGGATGTCCAGGGTTTAGGGTTCAGGGTCTACGAGTTCAGGGATCAACGGGTTTAGTTTGCGGGCAAAGCGATTTAGTGTAACATAGAAACGCCAGCCATTACTTGTTAGTTTCACGGGGTAGCCCTATATGTAGAGCCCAAAGTAGGATAATCCTTTTCATGGGGACCCACAGGAAAGATGGCATAAGTCCCTCTCTGAAATTACATCTTTGGACTTTTGGATTTAAGCCTGGGCAAATTGATAATGGAGGTTCACTATCAAGGTTCAGCGAGTGTGCTATAGATGCATACATATATATATATACCCCAAACCCTAAACCCTAAACCCACCATATATGTATATATACATATATATATACATATATATATATACATATATATATATATATTTTTTTCGATTGCCTTTGACATAAGAATAGAAGCTCAGAGCTTCATGAACCCTTAGGGCAAGGCATATCTCACCAGGCCTGTGGGTCGAAATGGGGATCACAAGCCGATGTCCGATGGACGCCAGGTTCCACCTGACTCAAAGCATCCATGGTAGGAATTGATGTTGACTGTGCATGACCTTTCTACTATCAAGTACATAGGGTCATGCAAAAGTGCTAGCATCAGCCGTAGCAACAGAGAGAAACAAAATAAGAGTAAGTTTGAAGAATCAGTTGAAAAAGAAGATGGACATTATCATGTGGAAAATGCGAGATGGAAACTGGGTGTACGCAGGGGTGTATACAAGGATTATGTAATGTAAAAGGCTATCGACATTGAAGAACTAGACTAGACATGCGAGCTGCAGTCAATAACCCAGGAAATTAACGGACATCCTTTCCTTATTAAGGAGTATATTAGGGATTGTATAAAATACTAAAGCGACCCCTATGTCCACTGTTAAGGGTCCCTTAAGCAGGCTAATATTGACACTAGCTCATATCAACCCGGAACCCTAGTCCCTGAACCCTCTCTCTCTCTCTATATATATATATATATGAACCATAGTCTAAACTCCTAGTATCCCCTTAATGACCCCTATATAATCCCCTATATAATCCCCTATGTAACCCCCCTTTAAGGAGTTTAGACTCTAGCCCGTATATGTACGCAAGTATGTATAAACCCCATATAACCTGGAAGCAAGCCAAGCCGACGCCGCGATATAGACTGCCAGCGAACTTGGAAGGCCCACCCCCGGCAAAACCAGCTGAAAGAGGTTCGTAAACAGTTCTCGACCCCCATACATATATATATATACATATATAGACACATATATACATATACATGCATAAATACATATGTATATATATATATTTCTATAGATGCCTCGTAGAGTAGAAGCGCCACATTATGAAATAAGTCAGTGTAGTATCATGCTAGTCCTGACAAAACTAGCAACGTGCAAGCACACCATGGGCTCTCTGAAGTCGTAGGATTTAGATGGAACATGTTAGTTCAAGAGTGTACTGT
>CAJNIZ010007300.1:4315-16340 GCA_905231905.1 Symbiodinium pilosum
GGTACTTGGACCCTTAGGGGTTATGCAGACCCCAAACCCTACACCCTAAACCCTAAACCCTCTTCAGGGTCTGGGCTTTGGTGTTTGGGTTTGGGGCTTTCAGATATTGTCGGATACCGGTGAGACTCTTTTCTACTAAAAGCCCTTAGCCCCAGACGTACGGCTAGGTCGGGGAAACGCAAAGGTAATGTCTCCGTACAATTCCTACTACCGCTGCTCAGAATAAAAAAAAATATTCGAAATACGAACAAAAAGCCTAAACCCTAATCTCCAGAGAGTAATAATTGTAATAGTACTCATACTGCTACAGCTATAGTCCCCCCTAAGTAGATAGAATATGGGGTATATTATAATATATGCAAAACCATATTCTATCTACTTAAGGGGGACTATAACCTTAAACCCTGAACCCTACACCCTAAACCTAAATAGTAGTTTCCATTTTCTTTTCCATTATCCCAATACGCAGTTACAGGGATCTGTTTGTCATTTTTAGTCTAAGAGGGACCCTGAGCCTCCTCTCCTGGAATTAGGGTTTTAGGATTTTAGGGTTTTGGGGTGTCGGGTTCAGAGTTTTAGGGTTTCAGGGTTTTAGGGTGTTAGGCTTCAGGGTTTTAGGGTTTAGGGTTTTAGGGTTTTGGGTTTTGGGTTTTAGGGTTTAGGGTTTTGGGTTTTAGGGTTTAGGCGTCAGGGTTCATGGCCGCCTCCCCTGGTAACGGCCCTCTTCCACCCCCGTGGCAATAAACACGTACAAGATACTACCAATCAGTATATACATACATATATATATATATGTATATGTATGAGCCATAGTCTAAACTCCTTAACGAGTGCTATACAAGGGATTATATAGAGGATTGGCATAGGGTTTTTCTTTATCTACAAACGGGGGAACATTCATGTTAACGTGGTGTTTCAAGGGTATGTGATGAAGGGACACAAAGCCCACTGGGGAACTTTCAAATGATACGAGATTAGGGTTCATTAAGCATTGATTGGTCTGGTCTTTCAGTTTGGCGGGCCCGGCCGGGGGCGGGGCGGGGGGTGGGTGGGTGGGTCCCGTTACCTCTGACCCTAACCCCTAAGCCCTAAACCCTAAACCTCCTGAGCCCTAAGGCCTAAAGTTTGAACACGTAGGGTTTAGGGTTTAGAACCCGAGGCCCTTAACCCTAGACCATAAAATCTAAACCCTAACACCTTACCCCTAAACCCTTATAACCTTAAGTCCAAAACCCAAACCGCTTACCCCTAAACCCTTATAACCCTAAGCCCAAAACCCGAAACTCTAAACCCTAAACCGTTACCCCTAAACCCTTAAAACCCTAAGCCCAAAACTTTCAGCCCTAAACCATTATGGTAATTTCCATCTTCTTTTCCATTATCCCAAAAGCCCCTCAACCCCCATGGTTTCTGGGGGTCCCGAGGCCTGCAACTTAGCAACTTTGCGTCTCAGCCGCACCCAGCAGTGGACAAGATCCCCTCAAAGGGATTCAAGTTCAGGGCTCGCTTGGGTTTAGGATTTAGGATTTTGTGGTTTAGGGCTTAGGGTTTAGGGCTTAGGATTAAGGATTTAGGGTTTGGGATTCAGGGCTGAATAGGGTTTTATGGTTTTCAGGGGTTATAGGTTTCGTGTTTATAGGGTTTAAGGCTCGTAGGGTTTTGGGCATTCGGTTTGAGCTGCATGGGGTTTAGGGTTTGTCGGGTTTAGGATTTGCAGGGTCTTGGGTGTGAAGGGTGTATAGGTTTGGGTTGATGGCTTATGGTTAGCGGTTTCCACAGGCTACTCCTTTTGTAAGAGAGGCTGGACGGGGTTCCACGTTCGTTTTAGGAACGGTAGGGCCCCTGGAAAAGAGTGATGCCGGCAATGCTACCCACAAGATCCTAAGTACCTATATACAGCAGGCGATACTAACCCATACCACATGTACTAGCTCCGGGTATAGAAGCCATACTTTATACCATGTGGGTGCCTAGGATGCCATGGGTTGATCAGAGGCTTACGTGACTCAGGGTCTAATGTTTAGGGGGTTTATGGTGTTCTATGGGGTTCTTAAAGGTGGTTTAGGGCTTCGTGTTTCCAAACGTGCTGACCCTGCAGCCCATTTGCAGTACCTAGGGCTGTGCAAGATTTCCTGCATCTACTGTAGGGGCGAGAAGCGACACTTAGCGTAGCCTTTACAACATGCCGATGCTCATGGACTACAGTGAATAAACCATTTGTCTCATGTCATCTAAACACTACACCCCAAGCCCTAAACCCAGGCATAAGGTGACGCGTGATGTCTTGCAAAATCCTAGACTCTCAAGCCTCAAGTGAGCCACGGTTTTTTTGGCGCTTGTCTAATGATTCTTAAATACGGAAATTTGATTTTGGAGATCCCGTCAAGCCTTCCATCTCCTGTGGTGGGAGTATCTCGAAACTCCTGTTGGTCCAACGTGGCAAGAATCTCGAAATAACTCCTGGCATCTCTCGGGATGGTTTCCGACAAGTGCTTCCCGCTGTGCGCGCGGAAGATGTTTGAGAGGGATTGTTTCCTGTCATGGTGTCTCTCTCTCTCTCTCTTTTGGCTTCTTCCCCTAAACCCTAAACCGCTTTTCCCGAAAGTTCGTCCACTTCACTTGAGGAGATGTAGTGCAGCCATCGAACTTATGTTCTTTTCTGGGGCTAGGGTCTAGGGTTCAGCGCCGTATATTTGACAGAAACCCACAAAAGGACCACAAGTTCGACAACTGTTCATAGAACTATGGTCAAGAGATATTACCTGAAAGATTCTCTGCTCATGGTTAAGGGGTCCAGTGCCTAATAGTAAGTACCTTAGCCGAAAAGTACATCCGTAGAACCCATCTGGGCCCAAATTATTTTGATTTTTAGTAATTGGGCCCGATTGCAAAACCTCAAGACAACATATAGTCCCGCTTAACTAGATAGAATATGGCTTTGGGTATACTATAATAAGATGCCCATATACCCCATATTCTATCTACTTAAGGGGGACTATACGCTTGCAGTCTTAGGGCTTAGAGTAGCAGCGCCGGGCTTGAACAGATTTTCTATTCAAACCCTACGACACCCACAATTTCAGGGAGATGTGCCGGAAAAAAGAGAACGTACCCTAAACCCTATAAACCCTAAACCCAACCAAACCGCAGGGTCCAGGGAGGGTTGAGAGTCCCTTTAAAGACCTTGACTACATCAAACCCTAAACAGAAATCTTGATAAAACGGCTGAAGTGGGGACCACGAATAGAGAAGTTTGAGAACTTAGTAGAAATACAAAGGAGTGTACCTGCCAGGGCTCTTATATTCCAAGAATGTTGCTACCAGTCTTCCCTTTTTAGAGTCCCCATATAGTCCTTGAAACTGAGGCCTTTGATGACACCAAGAAAAAGACACAGCCGAGTCTCATGGGTATCACTGAGTTGGAGCCCATGGAAGACGAAGAGTGTGACTGTAGCCCATAGACTTCAGGCTTTGCCTGGAGTAGCGCATGATCTTTCAGGAAGTGGCGACTAGCATGGTGGTCAGGGGTACAGGCTTTATGACTCCGTAAACTTCTTTATTGGGCTGGAGACCCCGTTTCCCCATGAAGCGTGGCCAATATTTTGAGACAAGGCTCGAGCGACGCGCCCGGGAGCAATGTCACGCGTATCTCGCTCTAGGGCTCCAAGTCCCAAAAGATCCTCAATACCTATATGAGCAATAGTCTAAACTCCTTAAAGGCGGATTGTATAGGGTAGTATTATAGGGGTTATTTCAGGGGATGCTAGGAGTTTAGATTATGGCTCACATGGTATAAAGTAGGTTTCTATACTAGGAATTAAGTATATGATTTGGGTTAGTACCCCCTCTATGTCCTACAGTCTGAATTCTTAGTATCCCCCATAATAATAATCCTGATATCCCCTATAGACCCCCTTTAAGGAGTTTAGACCCTAGACCCTAAATCCTAAGCCCTAAACCCTAAACATAATCCTTTTTATCCCTATAATCCCCTATATAGTCCATCAACCCTATAGAACCCCTCTTAAGGAGTTTAGACTGTAGCTCCTATGTAGGGATTTCTAGGATCCTTCGTGAGTCGCGGGATGACGCCTACTTTTAGGGTTTGGGGTTTAGGGTTTGGGGTTCAGGGTTTCAGGGCTTAGGGCTAAGGGTGTAGGATTCGAGGTTTTGGATTCAGGGTTTTGGGTTTCGGGTTTCCAAACTACCGGCTATTCGGATCTCCACTCTTAAGCAGTTTAGGGTTGAGGGTATAGGGTTTAGGGATTAGGTGTAAGGGTTCCAGCATTTAAACAGTAAATCGTTGGGGCCCAGATAAGCCATAGTCTAAACTCCTTCAAGTGGGTGATATTGGGGACTAGACAGGGGAGCATTATAGGTTCTTAAGAGGCTTATGGGGGATACTAGGAGTTTTTGCTATGGTTCAGATAATGTATATAGGCAGAATTCTGGACGCAAGCTGCTATTTAACTAGGTGCTTGGACCCTGAAGGGTTTAGAATCAGAGCTACTGGAGCCCTAAACCCTAAAACCCTGCTACACCCCAAATCGTAAACTGTGTAAGCCTTCCACACCCACGAATAATGAATTCTCCCCCATGTATACTGGTACCATACTGCGTATATGCTGTTTTTTGGGGTGGGGGAGGCGAGGGAGGTGGACTGTTTGGTGAAGGTATTGGTCCTGAACTGTCTTTGTGTAAGCTGCAGAAGCCTTTTGCAATTAGAGCAGAGTGGTATTTAGGTATATCATGCACAACAAATATGTAAGGGCCATCTCGGAAAATATTGCCGCTTAGCCAGGCATCTACTTGTTTCATTCACAAGCTTTGGAGACCAGAATGGCGACGTCATGTTTGAGCCCGCGCAACCCTTTCCCCAATATTGAACACCCGCCTACTCCCTCAATGCAAAGGGATGGTGAGGTGTTTGACATTCGGAGGAGGGCCTTACTTTGAGGGATCGTGGAGCTAAATAACATACTGAATTTTCACCATGAGCCCATTACTACCCTATTGCAACCGTAACCCTTGAAAGGTAGGTTTCCCAACCCATTCACATTCCCAGGGCTCCTACTGGGGCCTTCGGTTAGCTGGGAAGGAAGGAATGGAAAGGAAAATGGAAACTACTGTTATGGTTTATACAGGGACTACTTCAAGGATCCATTACTTCACTTTTAGCTAGGCAGAGGAAAGTAATCCCTAAACCCCCATCCCTGAACTCCAATCCCTAAGCCCTGATCCCTAAACCCTACTCCCCAAAACCTCATCCCTAAACCCTACTCCTTACCATGAGTACCGCAAGGGTCCCCCAAAGTCGGCCTGACGTAGGCCTGCTTGCTGTTTGCTGTTTGCTGTTTGTGCACAGAGCTGCCAAACATGCTTTCTTCTTACCTTTGGTTGGCTAGGAATAAGGGAACGGATCCTTATAGAAGTCCCGATGAAATCCATTACTGTTGTTTCCATTTTCCTTTCCATTCCTTCATTCCCAGCTAACCAAAGGCCAGAATATGTTGTCTTCTTTGCCGCCGCTCGCCCCACAGAATTCGTGGTTTAGGGTTTAGGATTTCGGGCTAAGGTTTAGGACTTACTTGAGGGTTTTGGATCTACTCACCCTCTCCTGATCATGAACCTTCCTACCACCAAACAGGGATCCATGACAGCTGTTGGGCTAGGTGTTTATGCGTCAGCATTGCCTACCATCCCTCCCCACCACCCACCCATCCACCCGCCCACCCATCGTAACGTTGGTTTCAAGCTCTAGCCCCCCTTAAGTAGATGGAATATGGCTTTGGGTATATTATAATATGATCCCCATATACCCTATATTCTATCTACTTAAGGGGGACTATACCCGTATTGGACCAGAGGACCTGGTGGGACACTGGCGACAACAGATCTGCCGAAAGACGCCCATTCAGCGGCTTCAGCAGATCCCGCCGTGTTGGGCCGGGTCGTGGGCCAGACATTGTGGGCTCATCTAACCCTAAGGGTTCAAGTACCTAATAACCATATACTTGCCCTACACCCATAGCATAAATATTATTACCCAAATCCCAAGTACCCAAATATTGGGTACATGGACCCTTAGGGTAAGCTTGCAAAGGGAGAATGCTCTTGAAACCGTTGCATAGAAGATTATACCGAACAAGCTGCAAGAATAGGAACAACGAGAACCACCATCAGCCCAACTAAGAGCTCCATGATCTACGCCCAAATTTTCAGTCCTCAATTTTGGGACGCTGAAAACGGGACCCGTAAGTGTGAGTGGAAAAGCTCCGAGACTGGCCAAGAGACCAGGAGGAGTCCGCGCTCGGCACTTTGAAAATCCGGTCCAGTGACCCTAAGGGTCCAAGTACCCAATAATCATATACTTACCCCAAAGCTGCACTAGAATGACTATTACCCAACTCGCAAGTACCCAAATATTGGGTACATGGACCCTTAGTGTGATGTGTGTGTGTGTGTGCGTGGCAAACGTGGAACCTATGCCCCCTAAACCCTGAACCCTGGGCGTGTCCATTCACCTAGACACTCCATCTACCCTTCAGTTTTGGCTTCGAGAACTTTAATGAAAAATCTTACAGCTCCAATTGAGGGTACTTTGCGTGTCCCAGCTTTTCCTGAAACTATGGGCTGCGCAGCATATCATGCCACCATGCTTGATTCACTGTAGTCTCCCTAGAAATTGTTCTTATTCATATTGTAGTCCCTAAACCCTAAACCCTAAGGAATGACTAAACATAGTACTCTTACTATTGGTCCAAGGAGACTACAGCTCAAAAGTGCACATGGATTGTTAGGGAAGAGCATTGATTAGTTATGAAAGCTCCTACCTAGACCCCAAAAGTATGTAAAATAACAGCCCTAAACACAGAATAGTAGCCATAAAGGCCATTTGTTTTACATATTTTTGGGGCCCAGGTACATTAACCCAAAGGATAGGGAGCATCTTCTAGGGGGGCATGCGGCTTTTCAGGGCTTTTGGAGATCGGGTGACGAACTTCAGTTGCTCACTCAGTTCTTGTCTTAGTTAGCCAAGCCGGCCAAAGCCACTCAAAGTTAGCATTTTTATGTTTAGGCTTGAGGGCTAAAAGTAGTAGTGCTATAGGCTATAGATGTACATTGGCGTTATATAGGGGTTATATTGGGATAATGGAAAATAAAACGGAAACTACTATAGACTATAGTATATTGGGGTTTTATAGGGTTTTAATGGGGTTATACCCCTAGACACTAAGCCCTAGACCCTAAACCCAAGAAGCTTTCAATCAACATCTGCCAATCTCATTTGCCATTTACAGACTGACTTCTGGAGTCGGTACGGTGCTTCTTGGCATCTGCTCAGGCAGCCGAGACAATAGCCTGGGTTTAGGGTTTAGGGTTTAGGGGGTCACCTAAAGGGACTTTAATGGGAACCCCAAACAGGGAACCCCAAGAATATAGTAGGAATATAATAGAATATACGGACCCTGGTAGTTCTATTCCTATTATATTCCTACTATATTATGGGGGTTCCCAGTTTGGGGTTCCCATTAAGGTTCCTTTAATAGCCTGGGTCACTACGCCGCTTGTGTCGATGGATCGTGTACTACTGGCACCCACGTTCTGGCTACTACCTGATGGATTGAAAGTCGTTGATGCCCTGGTCATTCTAATTACTCATGCGCGCAATGGACCAAGGGAAGGCTTGAATGTTGATACACCACGATCCGTCCTTGTTACTGCCTCGGCGTAGTCTCATAGTGAACTAGCATGACTGCAAGAATGTGGATTCTTGCGATACTTTGTCCAGTCATGGGCATGTTCGAAAGTACAACCTCCTGGCATGTGAGAGAAGGCGCACAGATGCCATGAAATAGGAGTTTGCCAAAAACTGTCTGTATACGTAGTGTCAAAGAGAACCCCCCCATGAGTTCCTTGTTGAAATCCCTTCGCGTCCGCAAACTGTTGTCAACCAAACCCTTTCATGAACATCCGAAAGGAGACAAGGCAAACTCGGGTCTAGGAGGTCAAGGCCAAATCAGGCCTCATGAGAAAGGGGCTCAGTCTCGGGTCCAGTGCGGAAGCCAAGTATGGAACCAGCCTTAGATCAGCTGCGATCCGGCTGGAGGTTGCTTAATAAGCCTTGGATTCTGCCACCCACCAGTTCCAGTTGGAAAATTAAAGCAGAAATTTACAAAGCGAGTGGTAACCCCGGTAACCCCCCCATGATAGACTGCTACTGGGTGGGGACAGTATCCAAATTAAGCCACACGGTACAAATGCTTTGGAGGCAAGAGCCCTCCACCGCGTCTTGGTACTTCCAACTTCTTGTGATGAAGGGAGAGGAGAGTGGGGTGGAACCACTACCCTCCTTGCTCTGACGTTGCAATTGGACGTTTCCCAGCATCGGAATCCCTTATGGGGGTCCCACAAGTACGGTGGGTCCTTCATGGGGGTTTCCAGCAATAAGGATCCTAAGGTTTTCATGCTGCCCCTACTCATATAGAGAGCCCTTGATATGCCCCCTTTTATAGACTGTTCATGGGTGGCGGCAGGACCCAGAGTACCCCCAAGATCCCTAGACCCTAAACCCCTAAACCCTTAACCCCTAAACCCTTACATGGATATCCCCTTAACAGCCATGTTTGACAGGGGACCCTAAGTTTTGGGAGATACGTCCAAATTTGTGAAAAAGTCCGGGCCTGTAGGTCTCTTTACTGTTTCAACCCTTGAAGCCCAGTTGCCTCTGTAAAGTTAGGGTTTGGGGTTAGGCCTTTAAGGGTTTAGGGTGTAGGGTTTTGCCTTTCACCGTGGGCTTCATGAAGTCTATAGCACCAGGAACCTAAACCCTAAAAGCTAGTTTTGACAATTGGGACCCTAGACTCTGAACCCTAAACTCATGGGCTTCTAGGGCAATATTCTCTGAAAGTGGCCCGCTGCACGACTTGAAGGAGGCGTGCGACGAAGCTTGCCGCATCAGAACATGAGACGCGCTTCAGGCTTTAGGGTTAAAGGTTTAGGTTTTACAGGGCCTGTTATAGGGCTTTAAGGGTTAACGATTTAGGTTTGCATTTTTCAGGGCTTCAGGGCGGTTTTGCCACATTTTTGGGTCTTAACTGCTGGTCCTTGCGTGATTTTTTCCTGTACATTAGGTAGACCCCTTACCCTGAAACAGTGGTACCAGCGGACCCAAATATGATATAATCACCATGATCCCTCCAAGTCACTGCTACTTGGTGGGGGGGTCCACCTAAAGTTTCCAGCCTAGATACAGAATGATATTTTCTTTTTTCGGAGAAAGGCTCATCAAGGAGCTTCGCAGAAGTTCGGAAAGCCTTTAACAAACAGTACACTATTCCTTACTAGGGCGTTGTCGCTCTCTTGTTTTCAGCGTTGCCTCTGCCGGTGTTTTTGGCTGTTTTGGACTAGGGGGGCTCCCTACAAATTTCAAAACCCTACACTCCGTGCAACAAACATAGAACCTGACAGCAGGCCTCCTGCAGACTAATTAATTTCGGTCCTTTTCTGGCGTTTACGAAGCATGATTGGCAGAGGTTAGCTGGTCTTTGATAGTTTCAGGAACTACCCCAACAAGGACCCAGTTAGAAGCATGAGGTTTATCCGTTGCTTCTACGCAGACTACCTTAGATGGAGGACAATTGAAATCGCTTATGATCTCACCACGTAAGGTACATAGGGTTGTGCAAGAGTGTAGCTCCTTCTGCGCCCCCAATAGTCAGGAGGTCCGCGCAGCAGTCCTAGAAACCTCCTCAGTCCCAAGAACAGGCCCAGGCTTGCAGTTGCATTTCTGCAGTCTCCCTAACTGCGTGTAACATTGCCCGCTGTATAGTTTTGGTCTTGATAGGCATTCCGCCATTCCAGGAAGCACTCACTGGCACTAACCTTGACAAAGTCGCATATGGGCATTGGCCAAGATGCCGCCTGCGTATTACGTCATAGCGGAGGGTTACTTTGGAGCTTCCACGTTCGGGGAAGGGTTTCAGGGTCAGGGGTGCCTCTATACCTCTAGGAGCTTAAGGCTTTAGAGCTTGGGATGTAGCATCCCGGTGTTTTGAGAAAGTTTGCTCGTGTACTGCAGGAAGGCATTTTACGCAAGTCTCGCAGATCTATCCCTAAGGGCCCAAGCATCCAATAATCATATACTTACCCAAAACCTGTACTATAATTGCGATTACCCAAAACCCAAGCACCTAATCATTGGATACATGGACCCTCTGGGTATGTCGACCGCGAAACCAGGCTCCCTACACCTGACTCACAACCCCAAACCTTGCCTTCCGGCTCTAAGGACTCAAAATACAAGGCTTTTGGGCCCAAAGACCGTACTATACAAGGCTTCTGGGCTACTTGAGCCTTAGGGTTGCACTTAAATCCCAAACCTTAAGCCCAAAGCCCTAGATTCCAATCCTGGACTGAAAGCCCCTAAGCCCTGAATCCTAGACCTTACGCACGGCACCCAAAATCCTAAACCCTAGTAACTCCAAGCGCTACAAGCCCAGAGCCCCTTGCCTGAGGCCGCGCCGAAGGTGAAGGGCGGAGGCCTTAAGAAGGCGCTCTCACGAATTATGTTTTGGAACTTCATTGGAGAGTAATATTTGGGGATTGTCCTAAATTACTGTCAATACGGGGTCCCATATTTAGGTTCCTGTTATCCTATAATAATACGGGGCCCTATATAAATTTNNTAATTTAGGGAAACTTCCATTTGAGTGTTTAGGTTTGAGCCCCCCGCAGTGGCTATATGGAGGCCTAGAGCGGACCATTGGTCTAGGGTTTAGGGTTAGGCAGGGATAGTAACTACTGTGTAGGAACTCGGGTTGCAGGATTGAGGATAGATGGGCAGAATCCTGCACGACCCCAATTATACAATACTACTGCAACACCAAGATGTTTAGGCACCTATAACCCCCATATAACCCCAACAACATCACCCTCGTCCTTCTCTTGGCTTTGTAAAGATGATGATGTCTTCCGTTGAGAGCAACTCCACTATCGGGTCTTGGCACACCCTAATTCCTAGACTTGGGTCGCAGGGATCTCTAGTCCTGAGACCAACCTTAAACCCTGAACTACTCCAGCCTTTAACCTCAAACTCAAATCAGGTCGACCGCATTTTTTATACAGTAAAGGCCAGCAAGTTGAAAATGGGACTAGGACAGTTCATCTACATACTTCTCCCCCTTTGCCAGACATGTCCAAGGCTTTGGACTTGCCGCGATCAGTTTAAGAAGTCGTGATGATGGTGGCTCGCATTGCTTTGATTTTGGGCTGGCTGGGTAGGTAACGCTAAGAAAACACAGAAAGAGCAAGAAAGAGAGAGAGAGAGAGAGAGAAAGAGAGAGAGAAAAGAAAGAGCATACCTTTGGGGTTCTTGACGGGAAGACGTGGACTGGACAAATTGTGACGACCTCACCTGACCTCATCACAAATCGTGGTTGACATAGAAATGAATTCAAAATGGTCTTGTTTGAGGTTGTGGAATACGTATAGTATTGCCAGCAAAGAGAGCCACGCGGAGAGCAAGCGAGAGAGGAGAGAGAGAGGAGAGAGAGAGAGGGAGAGAGAGCCAGCGCAGCACATAGAAGAAGACAAAGAAGAAGAGGAGGAGGAGGATGAGGAGAGAGAGAGAGAGAGAGAGAGCGCGAGCCTGTTGCCGCCGCAGGGTTGTGTGCAGTCTGTTCGGAAAAAACAAAGCAAGGAAGGAAGAGTTGCGAGTCAATCAAATGACAGCAACAACCATGTGTAACCTGAAGCAGCCCCACATGACAGATTCGTGATCAATACCTACCAACGTGAATATCAGGCTGGGTCTGCCATCTTGGCCCGTCCTAGGTAAGCAGAGCGCGTCAGAATGCCGTTGCCTCTAGCCACTGGGGCCAACTGGCTGGGAGCACGCGTCCCAGCGTAACTGGGAGATTGTGAAGCGAGTGCTGCTCCATTACCAATACCCACCGAGCTTTAAATCTCGCCGGGTTTAACGGCTCGGAGCAGAGATGCACAGAGCGCGTCAGAATGCGGTGCC
>CAJNIZ010007301.1:5620-16340 GCA_905231905.1 Symbiodinium pilosum
GATTCCGTGGAATTAACAATCATCATCATCATCATCATCACCATCATTTTTCTCTCCTCCTTTCATACTCAAGTGCTGAAGAAAAGACCTGGCCATGAATCGAGCCTGCAGTGCGATGCGCCTGCCGAAGTAGATGGAATGTCACGAAGAATTGGGCAACACCATCCTAGGCCTTTGGCAAAAATCCTGTTGCCCACTCGTCTAGATTTAACGTCAGTTAAAGCATGCGGTCGCAGAAATTGAAACAAAGTCAAAGTGACTTTATACGGAATACTACTGGAAGCTCCAACTGTTTAAGACGAAATTGAGGCGAGTGTGTTCAAGTTGTGCAGCAGAAGGCTTGCTGTGTTCTAAATCTTGCAAGGCTGCGCCTGAGGATGGATTGGACAGTGCCTCAACGAGCCTTAGCTTTTTTGTGAGTCCTGCTCAGGTATAAATTAGCAAAGCCCCAAAGGCCTGTTATTGGATCAGGTTCAGCCCACCCAGCCCACAACGTGAGCGCAGCACTCCCACAGATGCTTGGCCTGTTGAGAGCAGATGTGAAATATGTGAACAATATGCGCGGTAACCGGCTAGTAACTGATGGGCCATTTGTGCTGAGCTTAGCATGCAGGGGAACATATTCAGTCATGAGCTACTGGTATGATTCGCAAGGAGGAAGGTCGCCCATCAACAAATTGCTGAGGGCGGACTTGGGTGAAGATGCGCATGCCATGCCAAAGCTGCAATGGCACCTTGATTGCCGCCAGGTCTCACAAGCAGGAAAACAGCGCAAAGTTTCAGTCGCACTTGGGTTCGTTAGCAGTACGTAATGCCTCGAGAGCCTGGTCCGAGAAGGGAATTTGGGGCGATTGGTTCGACATTTTTGAAGTTGTGATTGCCACCTCAGGTTCTGCAGCAACGGCAACAACGACAACAACAATAGTTGGCAGCAGTCTTCATAACGGTGTTGGTATCGCAGCATTTGTTGCTGTAGCTGTTAGTCGTGCGGTGGCAGTAGGAGCAGTAGCCGCCATTGCCGTTGTCATGGCGGTATGCCTTCGGGCATGGGCCAGCCAAGAAAGTGTGTCCACGAAATTGCGTTGGGGGAATGGTTGTTCGGCCTTGCCGTGACGTGAACGTGCAATCACTATAGACTAGACAACCTTCGCGTCTCATTGTTTGCTGGTGGGATGGTGCAGCAGCACCACAGGATCTTAGCTCCCAACTAGTTTGAAGTGAGGGCTTCAATGGGCTGAACCTTCCGTCAATCCGCCATAAAAGCTTGGGGTGAACCCTGCCCTGGCCATCTGATAAGAGCCTTGAGAGCTGCAGGCACCTTGGCCGTTTGAGCATGTCGTCTGCGGCAGGAGTGATTCCCCAGAGCAGATGCACCCTGACCCACTGAGTTGGGCCCAAGGGAAAACCCTGCCCAAGTCAAGGGCCCTAGCAAATTCCAGATCTAATCATGGTGGCTTGATGGGGTACCGCAACATCTTTACACCATGTATTTTGCTTGCCTTTCTGCTGGCATGCGCGGAGGATTGCGAGCCTGCACTTGCAGAGGAGCCCTCGCTTCAGCTACTCCAGCAAAACTTACAGCTTGGCCGCACCCCACTGCAAGCTGCGACAACGCCTCGTTTACCATCCCTTATAGAAGGTGACCTCAGAAAGCTGCTAGATGGGTGCTCCGGATGGGAATGCTTGAGGCGGTATGTTCAGCAGCCTGATGCTCATTATGGCTGGAAGGATAGCTCCATCAGGCTACAAGGCAAAGTGGCTGGCGTAAATTGGCAAGCTGCCTTGCTGCAAATGACCAGCCAGGAGTGGCTACCGGAGGAGGTGTCGCCAAGTGTTTGGAATCATTCGCTGGTCGTCATCTCCCCTGAGCAGTCAAAAAACAAGGGTTGGTGTCTCCTCTATGTGGCCTTGGGTTTCTATGGATCCTCAGGGGCAAGCGATTCTGTGAAAGCTTCAGACCCTGACGTTCAAGCTGCAGCCGAAATTGCTGTGGCAGCTGGGATCCCTGTCGTTGTGCTGTTCAATGTGCCTGCAGAGCTCTTGACCTTCAAGCATTCTGAATACAAAGGCCCTATGGTAGAGGACATCGCTGTACTTTTCTTACGCTGGCATTCTGGCGTGATATGGCATAGATCTCAAAATTAGTTTCATGCAGGATGGGACTTTGTCCTATGCTTGGGCTAGCTTTGGTCGCGCGCCTTTTGGGCCCTGGCAGCCGGAGCCCAAGCTGCTGTTGGAGCTGCCCATGACGAAGGCGCGAGCTCTTGGGAGCGCGTGATATATCGTCGTGAGACATTGTTGCTGCTGACACATTCCTGGAAGGCGGCTGTGCGTGCTTTGGACACGATAAGCCCCTTGGATACAAGTCGTGGGTTGAATTGAGCACAGCAAGAGACCACTGACCTAATGTTTGCTCATGGTTGCCGAGGTGATTTCGCGCGTGCAGAATCCTTCCCGGGTCTTTCAAGCAAGATGAAGTTTGCAGTGATGGGAACCAGCGCCTCACTTCAGGAATGCGCAAGTTTTTGAAGTGTGCTCGTGGAACCTTCGAAGCCTCACCTTAGAATTTAGAAGCGGCCAAGGCAAGAGAGGACATGTCTGCTGGCATGCAGCATCGGTAGATCCCCGCGCGACTTGATTGCATGCCTGCGAGTAGCTTCTTATACTTGCGTCGGATACTAAGAAGAAGCTGTGTAAATGCACTGGCAATTCTGAGGTGCGGGCCATCATTCCGATTGCTAAAGCCCTGAATATGCAAGATTTCGTGGAACTCACACAGAAGGAATTAGGCGGACTGCCGCAGGCGGTTTCTGCGTACGCCAAGACTGGCATGTTCTTGGCTGGACAAAGTAAGCTGTCTCATCTTCCATGCGTGGAAATGGGTAGAACTTTTGAGTGAATTACTTGGCCAATCTTGGCCACCTTCAGACCCAAGCCCGCTCTTTGCTTTGTATGTCTCATGCATGTGAGGTTGGAACGAATCTCGGAATCGCTCCAAGGCCAGTGGTTCCTCAATATTACGGACGCATACTCCTATAGAGAGCGTTTCGCTGGACTACACAAGTTGGTCATCAATGCCGCAAACGATGAATATTTCGTTCCTGATCACACGCGCGTTTGGTGGCCGGCGTTGCCGGATCCCAAATCGTTGCTTGACAGCAAGAAGGCCCAACGCAATGCCGTACTCGGTGCGTGCTTGCTCTGATGCTTCGCCTACTCAGGCACCTTATGGTGCCCAACAGCGGGCACATTATTGGTAAACAACAGATCCAGGCTTTGGCTGGGCCGGTAAGTGCCTTTCTCATCGGCGTCATGCAGAGCCAGGACCCGGAGCAAGAAAGAAGTCTGGCATTTTCTGTGACGTACTTCTGTTCGTGCTGGTTACTGGTAGTGTGACTGTGCCGGTGCAGGATGGAGAAAAAGCTGCACTTCCGCGACTCTCCTGGAAAATTCAATCAACAGGTGCCATCACAGCCAAGCTTGACAAAGCCGGCCCAGCACCATCACAGGTAATCTTCTGGCAGGCCACCACCTGCAACTCAAAAAGGCGAGACTTTCGGTTGCACAACGCTGACACGGGAGAATCTTGCCGCAAATGTGGCCACGCGGGATATCCAGGTTGTGTGAACCAGGCTGTTGCTTGGAGCGGCTCTGAAGTTCAACAGACAGATCATCGGAGCCTCACTTGGGAAGCCAGCGCGACTCCCCCATCTGATGGCCGATGGACAGCTTTCTTCTTAACTTTCCACTGGCCTACAGGCTTAAAGCTTTCAACAGAGGTATCGGTGATGCCAGTGACACTTCCCTTCCCGGACTGCCCACAGAAGTGTGTGCTGCGCACCGTTTGAGTTCATATGCGTGAAAAAGTGTACAGTACGATGCGAAGGCCGTGGGTGGATTTCATTGAAGCTAGGTGCCTGCATTTTTGACCTACAGCCATCTTGCTCAAGGATGGCAACCTTTAAGAACAGGCCTGAATGCCCCAATGGGCTTGCAACAGTGTCTTGATGGCAATGCTTGTCCTGGTCTAAGGCTTCCGGAATAAGTCCAGAACCCTCCGCGTCTGCGGTCCCGAAGGTGCTTGACCTCCCAGAAGCAGTAGGCAAGAGAACAGCAACTCAACCAAGCTTGCTGGCGGTTAGTAGGGAGTGTAAGGGAACATATCATGTATTAATAATAGTAAGAGTATTATTACTGCTATACATATTTATACTATTATGACAGTGAGGCGGAACGAAGAGGCGTCCTCGCGGCGGCGATGATGGCGGGCTTGGTTGACGAGTGGCTCAGCTCTGCTCAACATCCCACTCTGACAATGAAGTAGTAGCAAGAATAGTTAGGGCTTGGGGTTTAGGGTTGATAATAGTACCAATTATAAGGATAAAAGATATAATTTGAGTCGAAAAGGAACTAATATAAGCGAAAAGCTATCTCCAACAAGAGATTTCCCTTTGATTTCCATTATAGAAAGCAACACCACATCCAAAGCCAGGATTCCAGGATTTTGCTTTTTTTTCTACGTAAATTTAGAAAGTAGTTTTTGAAGCAAATCAGCTCCAGCACCTCAAAAATCGAGGATTCCAAGATTTTCCTTTAATTTGTAACTCGATGTTAAGATGCATTCATATGAAGGAAAGCCACATTCAAAACCAGAATTTAAGGATTCCAAGTTTCACCTTTCAGTTAAGCGGTAATGATGGATTGTGGGCTCTCACTGCTTTGGAGCTCCCAGACTTCCAACATGCTGACCCAAGACCTCCAAAAGTTTGAGTCGTTTGGAGCCTCCCAACGTTTTTTGCACTGTTTAGAATGTGTTTTCTTTTACAATCTTAGTAAACGCCACATGCAAACCCAAACCCTGCACCCAAGATGCAGGACTGCCCTGTGGTGCATACCTGGGCAGACAAGAAGGGGGAAAGGTGGGTCAATTGGGGGACCATTTATACATGTATATACTTAGACGTCTACACAGTGTGTACACAAAGACAGAGCAGATTAGAGAAGATTCGGAATGACAGTTCGTGCTGCTTGGCATTCCAGCTTCACACTTTACGTTAAGCCGAGTACTGCTTGAACCTGGCAGTGAGCACGTGTGTGCTAGGCTTAAGCACTAAGCTGAGGATTGACATCGGCTTGCTTGCCTCATCTTTCATGCAGCCCCTGGCCTCTGCAAATCATCGAGAGGGATTGGAAAGCTGCGCGCTGCCGGTGATTTGCTCGTGCACAGCAGTCTGAAAGAAACATGTGTGCAAAATCCCCATGCTGGCACGAACCCATGGTGATCCCGGTAGCTTTGATCACGTGCCGTTTGCCAGTTCAGGCTGGAGAAGGAGTTCGGCTTTGCACCTGACGTGCTGGGAAGGCTGCTGATGGCCAGGGGTCTCGCAAACAGCCTGTCAGGCCAGATTTCTTGGACCCGGAACCGAAACCCGCAAAGTGGAGCTCAAGCTGAATTCCTGTAGATTCTGACTCATTGCCTTTGCTCCGCGCAAGGTGTCCTTTGGGGATCCCTCGCTGACCATATGGACAGGAGCACGTGAATAATGGCGTCCCAGTTTCGAGCCCTGGTTTCATGAAGATGCCCCAAGGCCTTATATGCCCAAACTCAAAGCACAGAATTGGCTGCAGGAAGAAACTTCTGGTCTCTTCGGTGATGCTGGCAGGCATCTTCACATTGTGTCTTGCTGTCTCGAAATTGGAGTGGTGTGTGTGCACTCTGCGCCGTTTACAGCCCGACTCAGTTACTCTGCAGCCTAAACAGCTCAGGTTGACCCCACAGCTTGCGTCACTGCGAGGCTCCGAGTTAAAAGCCTCTGAAATCCCGGATGCCATGATGCCATGGCGTTGCCAGACTGTTGCCAGGTTTCTTTTCAACACAGATGTCCATAGCATTCTTTGCAGCGGCGGTGACGCCTGTCACGCAGAGTCTGGTTAGCGAGAAAGTGGAGGTAGCATCGCTGGCGTTTTGAGGGAAGGGCTCCCCGTGTCAAGCTAATCAAGCACAGAATTCAAGTTCCTGCTGTTCGAAATGCTGGTGTTCTTTCCCTCTGAGCATCTGGCCAAGACTAGGTGCTTGCTCCTCATTTACTAGTAGCCAACAAATTGGAATCCCTACGCATCCGTGCGCCTTTGAGGCAAGCAGCAGGGGTGTGGCCTTTGCATCTTTAGCCATGTGCTCTGGTGCCTGGGCAGGAAAGTCCCTCCTCCCTATAAAATATTAAAGTGAATCACAGTGTTCATGTCATTTTCCATTTGAATTTCCATCTTGGGCCATTGTCCTTATGGTACAACCATTTGGCGGGGATGTTATCCCTAAACCTCTCAAACCTTTTGCTAAGGCTTCTCTGGCCTGACTTCAGCACTCATTGCTGGTGTCCTTCCCTGGAGAGACGCTTATCGCTTTATGGGCGCTGGCACAGTCTTGTCAGCGCCCAAGTTGGCACAAAAATAACATCAACAGGAAGACATGTATTCATAGCCATACCCAAAATACTACTAATACTAGTTAGTACTGCCTCCTTCGTGGGTTCGCGCTTCTGGGATTTTCCACGGCCATGCAGTATTTTCCTATTGCGGAGCACAGGATGCCCCCGTCACACGCTTGTGGCCAAGCACGGATTCAAAAAACTAATTAGTAAGTTCCCTAAAGTAACCCTGCCAACAGCATCCAGGAGCCAAGCTACTTCAGCTTGTGACACTCGGAGCTCAGCAGTTTTGAAGGGTATGCAAGATGTGCTAGACTCGTCTCGTAGAGCACAGCAGAATGAATTGCAGAAACCACAGAGCCTTGGAAGAAAAGTAGGTATGACAAGGAGGTGGGGCCCAACTCTGCCAAAGTTCAGCGTCATAGACCTGAGCCCACAGAAGCAAGCATTATCAAGCAACTAGACTATCCAAGTGCAAAGCCATGTGTGCAAGAACCTGTCAGCTGCATCTCGGGAATAGGCTTGCAGAGTTCCTGACCGATTCACCCATTTGCCGCGCCAAGAGCGCAAAGACAAATGTGGTTTAACATGTTGACCTTCCCATCATCAGAAACGCTGCGTGGGTAACGCCATTCCTCGACATAGGCTTATAACAGAATTTGCTTTGCAGCGAAGAGCACCTTTGCCACAAAGCTCGTGTGGCATGTATGTATCGAGCATTCACGAACAATGTTGCGTAACAAGGTGGCAGCGGGTGGGGGGGAAGCACGCAAGTGATTGGATCCACAGGAAAATGTGTTCGGCACCTTCATTTTTTGACCAAGCAGCTTGATCAACTGCGAGGCTGGCGTTGTGCCTCCTTGCGATGTTTCCAGCAGAACGACGTCAGTGCTCTGAAAGGACCCTAGCAGGCACCCTGAAGTCATTCGGGAATTCATGTTCAATCACGTGTTGTGTTTGGAAGAAGATTTCCGTTGCTGCTTGGATTCCCTGCCGTGTGGGCATCTCAAGGTGCGGTCGCGACGGAAATGGAACAGTTGCAAGTGATCTTCCGCATCCCAACATTCCAGGCTCTCCTGTCCCTCGCCCGGAATGCCCAGCAGGTCGTAGCACCCATGGACCAGGGAGGATCTATGCTCCATCCCTCTTCTTGCTGTGCTGCATGCTTGACGGGAACACCCACAGCCAAAGTTGAACTCAGAACGGGCGCGAAGTCGAAAAAGCAGGAGGTTTTCCATGAACCGTCAAAACCCGGTTGCCAACAGCTAAGGCTGGGAGGTGTGGTTGGCAACCTGGCTGCCTGGGTTTCGAACCCTCATGCCAAAAAGGCCGGTCAACCCAACCCAGTCGCCCCACAACTTTTGGATCCAGCTGCAGTTTCCTCAATTTCATGGCTTTGCTGGGGAGAGGTTTTGTATACACCTTACAGCCAAGGTTGCATCCCTTGGAGCGCATTAAGCTTCATGATTCTTGGCAGGGACAGGCGGAGTGGCCGTCAGCACATTGCTACTCAACCACTGTTGCCTAGGATGATGTTCCTTCAAGATTTGGGCTTTGACTCCTCCCACGCAGCTCTGCTCTTGGCCGTTTCTGGCCTTGAACATCAGCCTGCTACCACATACAACAAACCCAAAGGGGCAGGCGTCCGGTTGAGGATGTTATGCTTGTAGTTGATTGCACTTCAGTTGGGCGGTGTCCGCATGCAAGAGTCCTTGAGTTGACACAGACCATCGGGCAACGCGGCAAGACTGGAGCATCGGCTTAGTCATTTTTCTTGAACTCCTTCGTTTTATGCTGGAAGTGATCAGGTTTGCTTGGCACCGCTGTTTATTAGGGCGATTGGGCCTGCCTTTGAGTGTTGATCTCCCTGCAGCGCGTATGCTGCAGCTTTTGGCTTGGGCCTTAGTCGTTTATCTGACGAAGGTTATGTCTGTCGGCCGAATTCTTGGCTGCCTTGTCGGAGGCCGTGGTGCCGGTTTGTGACTAAATTAATTCATTTCGTCGGATGAGCCAATCAAGATTCCACAGGTGCTTTTGCGAGATATTCTATATCTATAGCTCCCTTGGCCATGTGGTGAGGCCTGTTGGGAGATACCGTCGCTGGCCTCTCACCATTGCATGGCCGCGCCTTCGTAGCCCAAACGTCCATCATCATGGGGATGGCCCCCTTGCAGCTAGATTTTAAGCAGGGTGGGGCGCTTGCTGCCGTCAACCATCCTTACTGTGTCAAATTTTCTTCTCCATGACGGAAGCTGGAGCCTGTGGCCTGTCAAGGTACTGGGCTTTACGCTGTTATCCCCATTCTGTCCGCCGCTCGGCAATGGCCAGTCTTCACGCCGCTTTCAAACTGGCTTTAACTATCCAGGATAAGGTTTTTACCTCCCTACAAAGCTCAAAGGCCTTGTCGTGTCAACTTGGTTTCAACATTCCACTCCACCGGCCCAAGTACACGAACGTGTAAGTTGTGGAGTTTCTGCTGCACGCCGCACGGCCAGAATGCTTTGCTGGAGGTGGGCACGTGAGTTTCTCGATCTTGCATTCACTTTCCTAGTTCAATTTGAAGTTCAACTTTAAGTTCAGGTAAACAAGCAGCGGCACCCCCTTCTTTTGCATCTAGCTGAATCTAGCTTACTGCTAAGCCCAGATGCAACAAAAGATGCACAAAAGTTAGGCTAACAGGTATTGGGTCATGATGCGCAGATACCAATGCCGAGCCCAAGAACCGAACAACGGCACAGACAATTGCATGCACGCAATTCGCACCACCTCCAATTTGCTGTCGCTTCAACGCCAGCAACCTGACTGCTCAGGCTACACAGTACGAACTCTGATGCAAATCGTGCCACTAATACTACATTGCCTGACTCCTTATGGGTGCTCCCTCACCTTACACGTAATAACATGCCGGCAGCAACAAACACATGAGGGCTCATGCACGCCTTACTCTCTGAATGTCTTTCAACAAATGAGCTCGCAAGGTGTGACACTGTGAGGGTAGAAGCCGCTAAGGAGCTCCGTCCAGCCTTGCGGCTGCACTTTTCTCATTCTCAGTGCTGGCTGCGGACCTAGCAGTTTACCTCGCCTTGCAATTAGAACGGAAGGAGTCGCATTCATGCCTCCAGTGAGTTACAGGCGAGCTGGTGCAATCCAGGAGTTGACCGCCCTCTTTGGTCTGAGCAAATTGTCAGCATTTCTGATGCAGCAACCGCAACCTTGCTGGGAGACTTGAACTGGACATCAATTGACCTGTTTTGGCTGACCTTACAGTGGGAGGCTATTGGTTTATTGGAATGCGTCACTCGTCTCTAGAGTTTGCAGAATGTGACAGAGGTTGGTTAGCCCGACACGTCGCGGCAAGACCATTGCCTGGTGGACTACGGTTTTCCGCAGCTGCTTTCACGCTGACAGTTGCACCTGCAACTACTGCGAAGTGAGAAAGGATCAGCTGTTGTTGGCAGGACAGCCATTGCCCAGTCCTTTGGGTCAATTTTCGCAGGTGCCCCGGCTTGAATTGGCAAGCGACAGCCGCAGCAAATCTTGACGGGAAGCAGACACAGGACATATGCCTCAATAGGTTCTGTTCAGATTCAAGGTTTGCCAGAAATCAGAATCTAGGTCCGGTGGTTGGCTACATATGCGTGAGCGTGCTTGGCTATCAGCCTGGTGCTGTGACGCGGCGTACATTTGGATCGAGGTTGTGTAGGTCAGGCAAGAACAGGAATGAAAATTGACTTTGGCCTGTCAAGATCTCTCCCAGGAGAACCATCGACAGGGAAATGCAGAGTCGCTGGGCACAGCGATGGCCGTGTGCACCATGATCCCGTGGATTATTTGCTTTTGCTTCCTGGCGTGAAGTATCAGACCCGCGGACCAGCCTCTTGATAGTACGGTCTGGCAGGTTGCTACTCTGCCATCCATGCCACCTATCCATCGGATCGCCATGCTGAGGGCCTCGTTGGCCCAGGTGGCAAGTAAGCTTGGGGGGAGCTTGCAGCCACATTCATGCAGCTGCTGTCGTGGCGATTGGGTGACATGCCTCCATTGTCGGTGAATGATGCACGCACCTGGCCGCACTTGCGAAGGAAAACCGGCAGCAACATCTGTGTGTGCAGGGTTACAATGGTGTGTTTTCGGGAGGGTGGGCTTAACAAAATAGGGATCAAGAAAAAACAGATAGGGATCAGCAAAACAAATATTGTAGAAATCAAACAACAAAAGACGGGATTTTGTGGCAATTAATGTTCACTTCGCATTAATAAATCCCCCCCCCCTCCCCCCCCTCGATTGATCTATCT
>CAJNIZ010007302.1:0-92844 GCA_905231905.1 Symbiodinium pilosum
GTGTGTTTATTTTTTTTGCTGTTTGGGCGGGGTGCGTGCTTTTATTTTTTTCCTGTTTGCGCGGGGGCCCGCGCCCCGGCCCAAACAGCAAAAAAAATGACACCCGAAAAGCGCAAACAACAAAAAAGACCAGACAACAAAAAAAAATAAACACTCTTACCGGGAGCCGTGGTTCGATATTTATATATATATATACACAGACCCCCGCATGATTGACCTCCAACTCTTTGTTCTGTATACAAACGTGTTACAACAGTGTAAATGCCGATGTATTTGCTGTTTTTGACATGTGCTTTCTGACCTCCAAGACTACCCGACGCTTTTCCTATTTCACTTGTTCAGGATCATGGTTCTGTATCAGTCATAGTAGAAATGTTTGCTTATGTCATATCATACAGATATCTGGCCAGAAGGAATTCAGGAACCACGAATTTCATGCAGCAGCCTCAAGAGATCCAGGATTTTCGCTATTCGTTTCAATGCAAGTTAATACAGAATTTCTGAGGCCGGAAGCAGCCAGGATTTCTGTCTGAATTCGCATGAAATTGGGAAAGGGAAAAAGACCGAAACCAGCCAGAAGATCCAACAAATCCAAAAATCCAAGTTGTTTGGCAAATCTTTGGAGTTCCTTAATCAATTTGTGTTTTTGGATTTCCTGTGTTTGTTTTATGAATGTTTCCCAAAAAAAACTTGAAGAATCATTGGAGTTTCAGGTTCCTGTTTCTCAAAAGCCAGGAATCCACCAGGATTTTTTGGATTTCCGTGAAAAGTCAAAAAAAAACACCTAGCGGAATAAGCCATCTTCAGGCTGCCAAAATGCGAAGCGAAACAATCTCCAGAAAGCCCACAGGCCTCCCCCCGGAGGTCAAGGACGATGGGCAAGCTCGTCGGGATAATCTTTAAGCTTTGTAATCTCCGAAGCGCTAATCAAGCAAGCAACAAAGCTACAAGTAGAATGGGAAGCTGGCCTGAACACGGGCAAGGATTTCAGCAATCGATGTCTGCCATGTGCACCGTCCCAGCGTGCTGTGCGATGCACTTTTTGCGCATTTTTGTGCGTCCTTCTGTATCCCAAAATTCAATTACTCCCTAGGGCTGTTTGGGAGTTTCATGAAAAACTAGGAAGTACAAGGGTTTCAAAGTATAGAAGATCCAATTATTCTCAGTTTTTTGGGGAAAGCTCTCAAACATCCAACAGAAAATGCAAAGAAATCCAAAGATTTGCTTTAAGAAGTTGGACTGGGTGATTTCTGGATTTTCAGGTTGCGAAATACTGGAGTCCAACAATCCAGGGGTTCGCGATTAATTCCATTTGAATTTGAGAAGGAAGTTATAAAGCGGGCTCCAAATCCAGGACTCAAGTAACCTAGGTTTTTGCTATTGGCTGTCATTAAACTGAATACAGGGTTTATAATGCCGAAACGAAATCCAAAGAATCCGACTTCTTACTGAACTCTGAAGATCTGTGTCATAAAATTGGACTTTGGGCCTTTCAGGTTCCTGAAGACTGGAATTCAGGAATCCAGAATTTCGCTGTTAGTTTTAGCTAAATCTAATAAAGGATTTATAAGGCTGGAAGCAACCTCGAAATCCAGTAGTCCAAGAATCCAGGATTTTGTTGTTAGCTTCAAAGCAATTCAATACGGGATTTGTAAGACCGGAAGCAGCCTCATAGTCAAGGCCTAGGAAGGCAGGATTTAGCCATTATTTCTAATAAAATTCAATCGCGGGTTTCAAGGCCAGAAGCAGCCTCAGAATCCAGGAATCCAGGTTGTAATATATTTCTCATCATCAAATTTAATAAAAGAATGGAAAGGTCGCAAGCAACCTCTGCATCAAATACAAACACATTCAATCTAGAATACAGCCATGAACTGTAGATTTACAATTTATTCCAAAGGAATGGGGGGTGCAATACGTTTTCACCAATGTACCTGAGGACTTACTTGCTTTCTGACAGCTGGAGTACTACAGTGCAAGGATTTCTGCATTGATTCTTATGGACTGGAACCAGGTCGAAAACCAAGAATCCAAGACTCCAGGATATAGGGTGCGAAACTAGCTCAAAAATCAACAGCCCTGGATTACAAGATTTCTGCCTTTTCTTGGTGAAATTTAAAGAAGGATGTATATGGGCCGAAGTTGATAAGGGGTTTAGGTGAACCAAAACCAGCTCGAAAACCAAGAATCCAGGATGCAGGATTTCTGTATTAACCTTGATTAAGTTTAATAAGGGATGTATATGGACGGGAACCAGCTTGAAAACTAGGAGCCCAGGATTCTAGGATTTCGCTTTCAGTTGAAATAGAATTTGGTAAGGAATTTACGTGGACTGGGACCACATTTGAAGCCAGGAACCTAGGCATCAAAATTCGACTGGGTTCATCTGGACCAAGCAAAATCCTTAACACCATAGCCCCATTACCTTGTATAAGATTACTGGCAAACATTTGTGGACCCCGCGAATATTCAAAGTTCGAAAGTTCAAAAATTTTAACACAAATGATGTATGCTTTAGATTCGGAATTTCATGGTCTATTGAAACAATGGAATCTTCAAGGAGTTGTATAATCCCTTTCAAACCTGACTTTCATGATTTGGGCTTAGTTCTAAAATTTAGAGTTTTCCCACAGAACGCATGATGTTTTAATTCAGGCTCATTTGATTCTGAATTAGGCTGGGAAGGAGGCCATGGGCCTGATTTCGTAGATTCTTGAATTTGACCTGCTTTTCGTGACATTATGTTGAGACGTTGAGGTTTGTATGAGACATTACTGGAATTTTCAGCGTTTCCAACGACTTGGGTGTCCGTTTTAAGGGGGTCCCTAAATTGAAATTATCATACTTGGGGATGGGGCGGGTGGGGCAGGTATATACGGGGGCGCCGTAAATTTCGGAATTTACCCTATATGGGCGGGTCTGAAAATTCCTCTGTAGAATCGCTTACGGTGACCCACCTGCGAATGCGAAAAGAGGTTTTGCAGGTTTTAGTTGCTGGGATCCACGATGCGGTAGGATTTCAGGCGCTGCTAAGGCTGGGGCTGGGGCTTCTGCTACTGCTATTACTCCTGGTAGTGGTTTTGGTGGGAAAAGTAAAAGCAAGTAGCAGCACTAGTAGTAGTGAAGGAGGACGAGGGGAGCAGCGGCAGCAGCAGTCATGCAAAGCTCAATGATGAGGATCTTGGACATACATGTGCAAACAGGGCGCGAAGGCTAAGAATCTTTGCACTTGTGCTGCCTTCAGCGATAAAGAGGATCAGGGCTTGGCGGCAGCAAGATATGGGTGCAAACATTTGAAGGTTCCATGTTTGGGCTGGGTCTTTTATGATAAGACTTACGAATCTCAAACTTGTCGGACGGTGTGCATCACGGCAGCTAGACTCAAGCAGCTTGGAGTTCCACCTGCCCAGACAAAGATGGAAGCTGATATGGTTCCCTTTCAAGGCAAAGTAGTCTTTGTAGGGCCTGTTTGTGGAGTTCTTGTTATTTGCATAGAGTCTGCCCAACCCAGCCCTGCCCTGTCCCCAAACTCCCTAGCCACAAGAAGGAATCCCAGCCATCATGTCAGGGCAGGTCTACTCTGGGTATTACGCCGATGACCAGAAGGCCAGAAACGCTTGTAGCTTTTGCCTGTGAGTCCCATGCGCATGGCATTTTCGATTCTTGCCCTCACACTCCAGACTGAAGTCCAAACCAAATCCGAAGATGGGTCTCGGATCGTTGGGGTCAGCATTGCAGTTTGTTAAGCTTGGGGTGTCGTGCTTAGGTGTGACGCGTTGGGGGAGCCTAAAGAAGAGCTTCAGATACCGAAAGCCTACGCGAAACCTGAAACCAGAATGATTCAGTTCTTGGGCCCTTGATGGAGATCTACAGCTTGTGGCTTTCGGCTGGGGATTGTTTGCCTTCGAGGCTTCTTCAGGACAGTGGCAGGGAATGGATTGTGTAGCTCAATCTTGGTGTGGTGGCAATCAGTCTTGTAGATACTGGAGTTCCTCAAACATTCTCCTCACGGAGTCTCACGGAATCCGAAGAATCCTGGTTGTCATCCCCATATATCCCCAGTAGGGTTGCTATTCTCAGAAGCCGCATGGTGAGTTGAAAATGGTTTTGGGATTTCTGTGACTTCAAGTCCCGGTTGAGGAGTTGCAAAATCTGAGTTGCAAGCCAAGCATCAAACACTGCTACCAAGAGCGTCATTCATGAGCACTCGGGAGAAGGTGTAATTTGCTACAAAAACTCGTAATGTTGTCTGGAACAGTAAGAAGGTCCACATCTGCACAGACCACTGAATCTTGGATTTACGTTGGCTCGGTGCTCCACGCTATGGAAATTTCCTCTAACCAATGCGCGTGGGCGGCGGTGATATCCTAAAACGGCTACCCTACGCTGCACTCCACAGGATGACTGAACCGTCACCGTCACCAACCAACTCAAATCAGCCTCGAAGCTCATAAAACTGTCAGACAAACCTCTAAAAGTCTCACTAGTCCTTGGGTAGTCTGATGTGATGCATTACATAAGTTTGAAACGGGAGGGTCAGGTCATTTGGGATGTACCTGTGCTAGTCTGCACCCCAGGAGGGCTTCGGTGTGTTTCATTGGCGCGATGGTTTGAGCCCTGCTCTCGGAGCGCGGGCTTGCAATCTGAAATTTGCTGAAAACTGTGAGTCCCTGATGCCCAGTCAGAAAACATGGTGTTTTTCCTTACATTCCAGTGCTCAGAAACCCCAATCTAACCGCCATGAGAAGTGTATGAGTATGAGCACTTAGTATAGGGAAAAAGCATTTTGAAATGCCCCGTGTCCTTTAAAGGATGTTCTCCACTGATGGCAGCTGCCGTCACGCGACCCAACCTGACAAACGCAGGCCTCGCGCTTGTCCAACCCTAGAATGCAGAAACCTTTGGTCCATGGACGAAATCTGCTCCATCTGCAATCGCTTGGGAAATCTCAACCCTCTAAGCAGCGAGCGGACATGATCACGATTGTAGACCCTCGTTATTGCAAGAAACACTCACACACTGGTGCATCTGAAGGTGTTACAAGCTTCTTCAGGCCCTACATCAACCCGCAGCCATGCAAAGCATACCATATTACGTTTCTACCCCCGAAACCTAAAGTTCAGGAAACGTAAGGACTTTCTAGCTATGTAGACACCGATCCAAGCCTACTAGTCTGAAGTTTGGGTGGTGCCTGGCCCAAGTTGCATAGGACAACTGTCACTGTGAACTCAAAACCAGGAACAGTCTTCCGTTTTCAGCCTGGCTAGATCCCCAAACAATGAGGCAACGCAAGCTAGTGGTGGAGGGGGGCATATGCTTAGTCACGCCAAGTCCCTGAACCCAAAACCCTACAGATCGCTGAGGCTACAAGGGCTATTGGATCGGCGGACAGCCCGCGGCCATAGCGGCTGGTACGTTGATCAAGCCAAAGGAGAGCAGGGTTGGGAGATTGAGGTTTGTTTCATTGCGGGCTTAGGGCCATTGCTTCCCCGTACTATTAAAGCTCCCTAACAGAAAGATATAGGCTCCCCAGAATTCCACAATCTGAAATCTGCCCCCAAGATTACTTCAAAAACGGCCAAGACTAATTAGAATTAATTACGGCCCGGATCGCCTGAATCAGGGGGCTCCCTAGCATGGCTCTTAAGGATTAGGGATCTCCTTGATTTCCTAGATGTTGAATGTTTCTGAATGGGCTTTAAGAAAATGTATATAAGATCCGAACGCAATTTTACTGGGTTTCATTGCAATTTCTAAGTGAAACTTAATGAGATTTAAGCTAGATTTCAAATGACGTTAATTTGATTTTGATTAGGTTGATTGATTTAAACTGGAGTTTGAAGTAGATTTCAACTGCTGCTGAGTAGATGTAATTTAGAATTTTAGAATAGACGTTAACTGCTTTGATTACGATGTTATATTGATTGTTTCACTGGTTTTATCTAGGTTTCCATTTGATTTGAGCTGTTTTTTTGTTCGATGTGCATGCTTTTTCCGGCTTTAATTTGTTCAATCGGTTTTCAGAGACTTGTCTCCGAACACATGCAGATCTGATTGGGCAACTAGGGGTGGTGCAAAATCCAGGGTCCCGTATGGGTATCCTGGTACTAGTCGGGCTGCACATTGGAGTGTCTTGTCTTGGACATAACAACTAGTTACCGTGTTTGAGCCCTTGCGAGGGCCAGAGTGAAGGAAGATGGTAGGGGGATCTTTGCAGGAGTAGCCCACCCTGTGAACGCACAGAGAGCCTCTGCGCAGGAGGGGCAAACCAAGGCTGCCGATGACGAAGTTCTCAAGGCTGAGAGCTTCAGAGCTTGCAGCGCACAATTCCCGACTGATGCGCGCAATTCACATAATGACACAAGTTGAAGGTGGTCATATGTTACCGTTTGCCTTGCACCTTTCTGACCAAACGCAACCATACGTACAGAAAAGCACCGGTCTGATGCATGCTTGGGCCCATTTTCAGACCAGACTGTGGTCTGGGGGTTGCAATCACAGTGGTGAGAAGCGAGTTGGGGCTCTCAAGCAACCTGGCTGGAAAGAGTTAAAAGTAGGAAACCACGAAGACATCAGAGTGGCTCAAGCAGCTTGCACGCAGCTTTCGAGGCTGGAGCTGTATTTTAGCGGAACAGGCTAGGCCAGGAATGCAACCAAGCTGCTTTTGGAGGCTCTTCTTCTTGTTGCTGCTGGTTTGGTTTTCTGAGTTTCAGGACCCATCAGTTTTTGCCATTTCTCGGGGTGTGAACAGGAAAATGGAGCGAGCCGCACAAGAAAGAGGCCTGCGACTGCGCAGCCGTGTTGCAGATGTCAATCTGGGAACAGAGGGCAAGCTCTCGCGATCAGAACGAGAGTCCTTAAAGACCATATCAGACGCTGCAGAAGGCTTGAACTGGTTTTGTGCAAAAGCTGCCTGGGACAAGTGCAATCAGAGGAAGCCTCAGCTGTGCAATGCTGTCTTGCATGCTGCCTTCAGATGTGGCAATTACAAAGCAGGCACCCGCATCTTTTCTCAAATGCGCCTCAAGGGTACCAACGTCACAAGTGTGACCTACAATTGCGCGATTCGCTTGTTCTCCAAGCTTGGAGAGAAAGCCGTCGTCTTCTCGTTGTGGGAGGAGGCGCAAAACGCTTGGAATTCCTGGAACCCAAAGCAGAAATACCTCCTCATGAGCGAGATGGTAAATGCGCTGGCAGATGCAGGGAACGTCACCGGCATTGCCACTTTTTTGGAATACATCTTACAAGAAGGCTTGGAGATTGATGAAGGTACTTGGGGTTCAGCCTTAAACGGCTGCAAGAATGCAGGGGCCGCTTCCGTGGCGGAATACTTCTTGGACTTGATGGCGCAGTTCAACGTCTCTGCAAACCTCATTCACCACACCCTCGTAATGAGTGCCTACGCAGGTCGTTCCTTGCAAAATATTACCAAAATCGCCAGCAAAGCGCAGCCGCTGGGAGTTGACATGTACTTTGTGGAGATGCATGTTACTTCGTTGGTTGGCCCCTATCACAACACCTCAAGCACGAGGAGTCTGAACGATGCACTCAAGATTGTCCGGCAAGCTCCTAGGTCTCATAACAAGGCTGCGCTACAAGTTATTGCTGAAGCCCAATCACAAGGCATCCCGATTACTGGGCTCACCGAGAGGTTTCGCAAGGCCCTCCTGGCGGAGAAGAACAAAGGCTCCAGCCGTAGCGGTATCCGAACATTGTTGTCAGTCCCTCTCTTTTTCACAAGTCTGAAGAGCTTCCATCTACTGCAGCCCGATGATGCCGATTATGCCTGTGCAGCTATGCCAAAATGCTGCATGAATGCTGTTCATGCGCTTTAGCCGCTGTTTTTTGGCATGCCACTCTCTGAATCTTCTTTAGCTTTCCTTTGGTCGTCGTCTACGTACTGCGACTCAGCACGAGTCTGGCTTCTGATGGCCACGGCAACATCCCTGGGTGACGTGTATTCCTGTCTCAGCATGAATTGGACCTGCACATGCCTCGCCTTTATGGACTTGCAGACTCTCTTGTAGGTTCTCCGGCAGCTTGGCCGACGCAACTCCTTGGCTCCATGCTGAAACATAGGTAAGAGTGCATGCCTATTGCTTTCAATAGGTTATGCAGGTTTGTAGCCGGTGCAGAACAAAAGCAGCTCGAGCAAAAGCCTCCTACAAATTCCACAGCATAAGGATCCTGGAAAAAGCGACGTCTCAATCAGGCCCCAACGTATTTACACATGAACCCAGCGGGCCCAATCGCTTTCTGCAGGTTGAGGCACCACCCCGCCGCGTCTGAGTGACGAGCCGGCTGTAGCCCAGGGGAGGGGAGCCCCACAAGAGATGTTCTTGGGGGTTTATGGGCTTTTCGTGCATACACAAGCATGAGCTGAATCAGGGAAAAGCCCTCATACAGATGCATCATTGGGGATAAGAGTTAACGATTTCTTCGGACCTGCAACAAGCTCCGGAGCAAAAGCTGGGTCAGGGATCAAGGGCTGGCGGGGGATTCCATGCCATTCCGTATTCTGCTTATGCTAGTTTCGGACCCATATGGGTACTCCTCATTTTCCACACGCTCTAGTCAAGAAGTCCTAAACATGTAGAGGCAACGTTAATCATCAACACACTTCCAGATTTTGAGATGTAAAGGTATGTGCTTGGAGTCTCAGAGCTCCAAGCTTACGGTTGGCACTTAGGATTTCAGAGTCTTGGATGCAATAGGCAGAGCGAGACTGTAGACGGACCATGTCGAGCTTGTGTAGAGAGATTGCCTCGAAGTCTGGTTCTCACTGCTTTTGTTATTGTTGACTATGTGCCTTTGTCTCGTTCGTCGTCGTTCTATCTCGCATAAATGCAATTCCCATTGCGGCAGTCATCATTGCGACATAGGTATCGAGCTCGGCTGCGTTAGCTTTTTCGAGAAGGCAGGTAAGCCTCTCGACTCTAAACTCCAAAGTCAAAACACAAATCCCAGGCCGTGAGCGAGGCATAGACGCTTGCTCTATGTTGACGGTTCAAGCATGTTTAACTCATCTTTACAAAGCTTACAAGGTATCAAGTTTGGACATTTCCCCGTCGCACTGACTTTGCGATATGAATGACCAAGTGAAGGAACTTCATGAAGCATCATACCTGGTAGCCAGCTCCCCCTCAGAAGTTGTGGACTATCAGCCAGCAGACATCCTGAGGTCTTCTCAGCTTACGGATCAGCATAGGTCCGTTTGGAATGGGGATGCATAGAAGACTTCCACTATTTGGGGACATGCCAGGGAATCTTGTAATTGCAAGAAGACACTCGCTGTGGCTCTGCGTCAATTGTGCCCGACGGGTACAGAGCTTCTTGCCGCTTCTTGCCCTAAAGCCGGGAGTTTCGGGAATGGATAGATGCGGCCTGCTGGAGAGGCAGAACATCTGGAAGTTTCTCAATAGAGCTCCCTGCTTATAATCCTTACGAAAGACGCCATAGTCCTAGTCAAAGCATTCCCACATACCCTTAAGGTCTGTTCGAGTGCCATTGTTTTGAGAGGCCCCATTTGATCCTTCCTTCCCTAGCATCCAGCGCTGCCTATGATATGAAGTAGTCCCCTTAACAACTCAGCTCCCCCATATGCACAGAAGATGAGCCCTTACCCGAATGTTACACGGGCGCCTTGGAACAGTGTGACCCGTCCAAGCACACTCTGAGACATATCCAGCATTCTTGGGCGGGGTGCATGGAATGTTCATTTGGACATCAGGAAAATGCACAGTGTTGGAATCTCTAGCCCCTCAGATCTAAACTTTAAGCATGTAGCAGCCAAAGGCGAGTACGGAAGCTCCAAGCACTGGGTAGTCAGTCTTACTTCACATCCCCAAACCCCTCACGCCGCAAAATGTGATCTCTTGTCTTGATGCTCAGATCCTGCAAAGCCCAAAACAAGCTTGGGCCAAGCGACTTTGGACATGACCATTAGAGCCTTAGAGACTGGCGGGCGCAGTAGGATGAACCTTAGGGCAAAAGGCTGCGGCACGTTCATGCACAATTCGCAGTTCGCCTTAGGCGAAAAGCAGGGGTTTGGGAACTCGGTATGTGGTAAGGGCCCCTGGCTTAGGATTTACAACATCATCAGGTATTTGGCTTCAATAGTGTCATCTAGAGACTGGGAAGAGAAATCTCTATGCATCCGTGTTCTCAGCTAAAAACAGATTGATTAATGCTTGAAAGTCGTGGGATCTACTGACACAGATCTGAACAGTGCGTCCTCCTTGTCTTGTAGCTGTGGTCTTCTAGGCCTCTCTGATGAAAAGTGCGCGGAGCGCCATGCTTTTAAGGGTTGAGGAGGTCCTCAGCTATGGATTGGGCCTAGGCTGGACTTTAAGGATGACCTGCGTGGTACGTACTCTGGCCCCGAAGTATCTTCAAGGGAGTTCAAAGCATGATACATGTACATGCTTGGACCCTCCGGGGTTTACAGCCGGCCTCATGTGCCCGGGGTTTGCATATGCGATGTAACAGTAGCCTTGCACGTGGTCTGAGGTATTTGCTGTGGGCTTGCATGTGGGCAAGCTTTGGGTTACGCCCAGGATTTAGCACCCCCCATCTTGCAATGTGACACGTTCCTTGTAGCAGCCCAAGTTAGTTTATTTGAGGGCATATGTTCTGAACCTTGGATGCAGAGAACAGCACATGTGGCTAGAGCATGAAGTACACACTAACCAAACTAAGCCAAAAATCGAGACCTAACCCACAAAATTGAGACCACCGGCAGCCTGGCTTGCTGTAAGTCAAAAAGCTCAATAGAGAACCGGGCACCCAGGTACCTTGCATAGACTTTTAGTGCGGCAAGAAGCAAATGCCCATTTGTTCTTTGTGTGCTTCAATGTCTGGTTAGGTACTTTGTGGAGGTTTGGAAAGCTACTGGCATGGATATGTCGAGGGCACAAGGCTCAGACGTAGCACCAAAAAACGCATGAGTGATCGAGTTTGAGGCTTAGGTCTTGGAGCTGTTGATTGAGGGTTTCGGACGACTTAGATTTGCGCATTTCCTTCATTTCCAGTGACCCACCCAGAAGGAACGCAGGTAGCACAAAAATCGATTGCTAGGGCTTGAACTTGGAAATTCTAGAAGGGTGTGCGGTGTGCGGTTTTATCTAGTGTGCTTGGAATGTGTAGGGTGTCTGGCAATTGGTTGAGTCTTGCGGCTCAACGTCGCGACTTGCTTGAAAGCATGGAGGAATGCGGGGCTGGTGGGAGGTGTCGGAATTCATGGCTAGGCACAGGACAAGCTGAGGATATACTACTGATCTTGTGTACATTTCTCTGGTTTTCCAAGGTATGCGGTATGGAAGGAGTGGGGTCTAAAGCCTTTACCAGCCTAGCATCAGACGTGGGAAGGTGGGTTGGCGACTAAAGACCCCAAGGGTTCCACTTGCTCAAACATTATGGCTGTAGTCTGCGAATCAGTTTTTGGGCACGCAATGACTCCTCTGGGGTAGCTATCAGGATTGCGAAGTCCTTCATTGTCGTTAATTAGATTTTCGAAATACAGGGGCCTACGAGGCTGGAGTGATGAATTGACTAACTCCCACATACCAAAGAAAATAGCTGTTGGCCAAAGATGTGAAAGGGGATTGCTGAAGTAATGGCCCTGTTCTATTGAGATGCCCAAAGAGGGACCACAATTTTTCCAAGCCTGCAGATGTTGATTGTAGCCGTGCTGCGTCATGAGCACGAGAGGACTCCAAAACCCAAGATTCCAGCTTGCAGAGGCAATCGAGTTATGGGGTTTGTTCTAAGTTGTTGTATCCATGTCAGAATCATGCTAACTTGATGGTAGAGGCCCAGCACTAGGCCAGAATCCTTACGCCCCCTGACCTGAAACCCCAAGGCTCTACCAGCCGATAAGCAAGGTCGAGTTTCTCTGGTCCTCGGAGGAGATCAGCAAACATGCAGAGGAGTACTGGGGGCAGGCTGGTCCCCTTGCCAGGAGATCCCTCAAATCAGGATACTAGGATCCAACACACCATTCCCAGACATACAAAGGGTCTACCATGGTCTACCCAATCAGCCTTGAAGGTTCAGGCTTCCATACCCCTCACCTAATCCAGCTTAGGCACTGCGGGTTGTTTTCACAGTGTGTAAGTTACGCATCAAAAGCTGAAGGTGTACTGTAGCAATCTAAGGGAACCGCGCGGATGTGTCAGTATTCTGCTAAAGAGTCAAAGTCAGCCAGAAGATTTGGCCCCACTTGAAGGAATCCTTCCTTCGGCAAGGAGTTCTGCACGGTCCTTCTGGCTTTCTGGAAAGACTTCTTACTGTTGTGACGATTTCCGTCCCAAGCCAACCCCACAAAATAATGGACAGCATTTTGTTGGATAGAAAGTGCAAAGGGTTCCAGCCCACCTACAGCTCATCTACGTTGGGTGACCCCGCAGAAGTGTTGCATCCGTTTCTTCCTTTTTCATGTTGAATACTGAGTTACATCACAGCCTGCGCTGCTAAGAACGTCCCGCAGTCTCTGAGTAGATTTGTGCAACGGCTGGGCCCTCGCGGTAGCCAACGACAGCCCGAAGTCGCAAGCCCTTCTCCTCAGTGAGAAGTCATTGCCAAGAATAGATCAGAGAGCGCTGCGCAAAGTTGGGGTGCTAGGATGTCACATAGAACGAGAAGTTTACGCCTAGCGACATTCAAATGAGTTGACTTTGCTGCGAGATAATTTGTCTTTAGGATCCTGGTTCGGTGGCCGTCTCATGGGAACCCCACTCAGGATGCGTGATCCGACGTTAGAGTCCGTGAAATCTACGTAAGTCCACCGACATCCACAGCAAACTAGCATTTTCCCAAATGCAAAGAAGGACCCCTGAAGAAACCCGTACACATCTTGTAGAAGCCCACACGCTTGAAAGGCCTTGCACATTGCGTCTTGCTTCACGCTTGCAAGAGCCAACTCCTCAGATTACGCGAAACCCATTACGCTTTGGTGCTTGGGCAGGATTGAGATGGTGAATGGGTGCCAGTACAGGGGGCCTCATGATTAAAACAGGGAGCCACTCCCCCACTGTCCGTCAAACACCAGTAGCGCTAGTGATCTACAGCCAAGGCAGCTTGAAACGCACTGACGGCCCATTACATTCAGATAGGACCTATGGTGAGCAGCACGCTACCTGCCAAACAGCTAGCAGACAAGGCTTTCTTGCAGCAAGGTACTTTACCTTTGCAGGAAGTGCTGACAAGCATGGGGGGGGCTCTTTATCCTTCCTGTACGCTCTCGTTTTTCGAGCAGCGGTACTGGCCGTACGTTTTGAGAGGAAACAGACGACATGAGCACATCGAAAGCCCTGCCCAAAGGCCAAAAAGGTCCTATAGAGTGAGCCCTACATGGCCTCAAGAGAATTTTAGCTCCTGCCTGTAATCATGGTGCTTCCTCTACGACTATGCACAGGGGATCATTTGCTGAAGCGCCTGACGTACGCAGAAAAATGTGTGTTCATGGTATCCTTCATTGTTCTTTGCGATCATCAGATCCCGTTCTGAGAGAGGGGTGCAGCTGTCTAGCGCTCCCTAACAGGATATGCCGAAAGTCAACTAGATGGAAGGGTCCCGCCTAGTTGTTCTGGAATGTACTCAGCTTCTGGCCCAAAAGTCGCATTCAGGCAGCCAGTCCACAAACATCTTAATCTTGCACCCCTTCCTTCGGCGCCCGGAAACCGAAACCCAAACCATGTAGCCCCAAGCCCTTACATCCCTAAGCTGAGTTGCTGTTCCTCGTTGTTGGCAGTCATTTATATATATATTAATGTAATATACATACATATATATATATATGTATATGCATACAATGGGTGATTCTCTTCAAGTTCCCTACCTAGCAGCACCCCAAGGTCAAGAAGTGCTGCCAGATCATGGGGCGAGATGAAGATTCTCTCACAGCGGCGACCTCCTCACCTTTTCTTGTTGAGCGAGCAGAGACTGGAGGAGTCGGAGAAAGCAGGCAGTTGAAAAGGAAGAGAACCCCTGTGTTGATTACATGTCCTACAGCGAGTGCATGTTGCAGACATTTGGGATTTGAAGTGGGCCAATAGCACCGTAGCAATTATTAAGCTGCCTGCGTTGGGCTTAGGGCTTGGGATATAGAGCCTGGAGACCTAGGGCGTAGGGCAAGATGTCCTGGCAGCCGTAGTAGGTCCAGCTTGCCAATTTGCATGGGAGCGATGGAAAGAGCAATAGCAATAGAACAATGACAACACGAGCATCGCTCAGGCGCAGATTCTATACCCCCTTATGCAGTGCGCAGACATCTTCTTCCTCAAGGCCTGATCGCAATGTTTCCGCAAGTTGAGGAGAACTAGATTTTTGCCCTATCACAGAGAATTTCCGTGTGATTTCCTCATCCTTTTCGGCACCTTCATGCTTGAATCCTCCTTCATGCTCTCTGTGCTTGCTAGGTTAGGTTCAATGTCTTGCATGACTGCCAGGTTTTCTTCTTTAGTTGTGTAGCTAGCACCACACCATCCTCTGAAGATGTGAGACTTCCAAGCCTAGTAGTTGTCATGCTCAACCTTGGACGCTGCCGAGGGGTTCTTGAGGTCATTTTGTTTGGACGGAGCAAAGAACCCCAACCCTAAACACTGGAACCGGTTAAGACCTGGCCTCCTGACCTGAAATCGATCAGCTCTGCACACCCCAAGCCTCTCACTGCAAAGGTAGAACCTGACGCCAAAAACCTAAGGCTCAACCCTTTGCATCCTTTCATCCTTCAAACCACCAAGCTCTTTCGATGGGAATTCTCACATACATGAGCAGTCCTGAAGGCAACCTGTAGGCAACGATTCCGGTACTTGTCCAGGCAAAAGAAAGCAGTATCACAGTTCAATTCTTCAGCACGCTTTCGGGACACACCGCACACACAAAACCACTTAAGCTGGCCTCCATTTACCTCCGTCTATGGCCGGTTGTACCTCCAGCACGTCTCAAAAACTAGCCGCTAGCCCATCAACCCTACCTAGACCATGCACGTCATGTCGTCTGCTTCTCACCCTACACCCTAAGCCCTAGACGCGAAAGCCCTACAGACTCGGCTCCCGAGAAAAAGCTTGCAAAAGGCGGACATCTGCCAGCTGGGTGTTGATCAGCGCAAGGTGCAATCTCAAAAGGGGGCGTCCCTAGGGACACCATGGATAACGTGGGACCTGGAGATTATGAACGTCCCTTCCTTAGGTGTCATATGTAGCAACACTTAAAGAATAACATACGGGTTCCCTTTCAAGGATGCTGTGGGGTTATATCGGATTTTGGGATTGGGGTTTTGAATTTTTTGTGGTCGCTTCTCGGTGCTCGCATGACAAGGATCAAGATTTGTGGAAAGTCGTCACGTCTCAAATCATGCATCCTGCGTACATGGCTTTGAAGCTCACGATTAGCCAAAACAGCCTGAAGCTAGCGACCCCTGGAAGAAGGATCCGCCACTCAAGACACTCCCAAGACTCATCGTGAACTGCTTACGTCGTTTAGCCATCAGACCACTGAAGACGAAGTATTGACACAGGAGGTGCCATCAACAATCAAAGCTTGGCTTCCTTGTGAACATCTGTCTGCTTGAGCTAGCAATTCTTGTTGAACAAGTTTCTTACACTCTAATCGTCGCTTCCAGTTTGCTCGAGTGCATGCTGTTCCGGACAAGGGCCTGGAGCTTTTTTGCAGGTTGTAGGTTGTTTCGTATTTAGTTAGACCTAGTGTGCTGGCAGGGTGCAGAATTTAGGGCTTGAATCCGATGTCGAAGGATATCTCACCTTTGGCACAAGCAGCACTTTGACGAGACAGCGAAGCCCAACTCAGCTCTTGCCAAACCGTGTTGCAGGTGAACATGCTGGCCAGGGATTACTGCGATGCAGCAGGCTGGGCGGAGATGACCAAGCAGCAATCATTCAACGATAGCAGTTGTTATCCCCTTCAGGCAGTATTGAAGCGGTGTTGGAATGTGAATGCCTGAGACCAGGCTTTGCCATTATAGTTGAGAGACAACACTTTGGGTTGCAGTGGGTTTTCCAGAGTCTGGCAGGTGTTTCGCAATCACGGGTCTGCCTAACTGGTCCTTCACGCAAACAGCAACCCTTGGATTACTTTGGTGCGATACAGCAGGCTACCTTTGAGGTATAGCCATGTGAGCTGCCAATGGGATGTTCGTGCGACAAGTTAGGCGCCGTAGAAGGGCTGTCACAGAATTTTCATTCCTAGCCTAAAGCATCATTCGGGCACCTATGTCTCAGAATGTGTCGCCGGCTTTAGGCTTGTGTCTCACTTTGCATCGAACAACAGAACACCCCATGACTCTTACATCCGATAGTCGTCAGGGCCTCCGTTTGCAGACTGCCTGCTCAGCTAAGCCCAACCCCACGCCGCGATTTATCAAAAATCAGAGCCTCACACATAGAGAGCACATCACTGTTTGCAGCCATCATTGTGTAGAAATCCCGTGCAGGCTCATTGCTGGCTGTTGTAGATCCTTTCGTCGCATCGCCCATGCTTTTTAAGTGCACACCGCAGGCTAAGATCAAAGCCTGCCCGCTTGAAGCCAAAAAGCAGCACGGCCAACAATCACGAGCCTACACGCCCGCACACTCTACCCTGAACCATACACCCACAAGAAATAGGCATAAACGCAGAACTCATAACTCCCAATCCTCATGCCTGGAACCCTAGACGCACAATCTGAGGGTCCATGTAGACAACGGGCACTCCACAACATCACATGAGGTTGCATGTTTTTTCTCAGCCCTGGCCTGGGGAATGTAGATGTGGGGATCTCCGCATGAAAAACAACCATGGGGCATGTGGTCGCTTTGTTCTGTTCTGCTGGGCTTCTATGTAAATGCTCATACTTTTTGGAAAAGCCCCCTACGAGCATCCAGGTAGGAAGCTGAAGCCGGTCATTCTTTCGCATCACATGCTTTACGGCCAGGGCCTCGCATAGGATGGGGTACCTAAAGGTCCCTGTGTGATTTGAATCTTAAGAAGGCTTACAAGGTGAGAGCAGGCTTAGGGTTCGGGATTGAGTTGCCACGAGTGGGGCTTGATGTCCTGCTAGTTATAAATTATAAGCACATTCAAACTTGCCCATGAACCTCCATAAGGGGCTTCAAACTCTTGAGAGCGGGGTGTTTGGGAGTTGGAGGTTCGGGAATTGCCTGGAAGGTTGCAGGAGTTTAAACAATCTCAGATTTAGGGTTCGGGCTGACTCCAACATATGCCTGACCACCCTTGAGCAAGCACCCTGCTTCATGTTCTACGTTGTTTCAGGATTCCAGATGCCGAAGGAGTTGCCATTCGCATGAGTCCCAAATTCAGTGTAGGTTGCTCCCAACATATGGCATGTTTGCAGGTTACTTGTAAGTAATCGGATTTTCTGCTTTCAGCGCGTATTTAGGGAGACCCTGGTTTCAGTGGAGCCCGTTGTCGCAACCCGCATCCCAAAAGCCCTTGACAAGGTCTGAAGAAGGGCCAGGCAAAGATGTCGAAGTCCGACCCAGACAGCGCCATCTTCATGGAGGATGCCGCAGAGGACGTCACGTGCGCGCAAATCAAGAAAACACATGTTTCCCAGCCCGAAGCAGTAAAACATAACCGAGCCCCTTTCCCAAAGATGATGTGGAGCTTAGAATTCACCCAACCCACAGGGAGATTCTGCTCCCAGGCAGAGATCAAAACTTCAGAAATTTGAGGACAGCTTAGCTTCAGCACCAAAAATTCTTGGGCAGCGTATACAGTTTCGCTACCCTCGAACAATGACAAAGAGTATGAACTCAACCGTCATAACCCTGCTCCTGGCAGAACCTGCTGTTCATGGAGGAATGTTTCAGGGCACGAGGGACTTAGGCTGGTGCCGGATCTCCCCTATCAACAAGATTAGGCACTCGGTCTTGTGTGGCAGAGCATTTTCTCAGACAGGACGTTGTGCGGAAAATCGGCGGTGCTTACTGTACCTCGGGTTGCAAGGTATTCTAGGGTTTTATAGGGACATTATTGGGATAATGGAAAAGAAAATGGAAACTACTATTTAGGGTTTAGGGTTGAAGGATTGAGACGTAGACACTACCTCAGAGCTTAAACACTGTGCAGGAACATAATCTGATTGCAGGGAGCCCCAAACAGAGCCCTTCCATCTTGCGAACCCCAAGATATATGGTCATGCGTAACTGCATCTTCCTTGTCTAAACATTGCTTGTGGCTCCTCCCCACGCTGAGAGTCATTTCGGTTGTATTCAGAGGAGCTGGAAATGAGTAGGGTGGAATTAAAGCATGACGAGGTGGGAGCAGAGTTTGCAGGCTCGCAAGGCCATTCGACGTAATCATAGATTCATAGATCATGAATGCCGCACTGTGGAATAGCAAAGTTTCAGAGCGGGCTTTATGGCATTTACGGTTTTTCTTGCTTACGTGGTTGCCGTATGGATTCCTGGTCCAATGCCAGAAAAGAGTGCTGTGTACGATCAGTTACTTAACAGCTTGGATGAACAGCTTGGATTTTGCCAGATCCCCTGTTAAAGCCAATACATGTCTGATTTCTGAACCATCATGTTGCCTTTGCTGGTAAGGAATGAAGAAACCGATCCCTACGTAACCTTCATCTTCCTCGGCTTTTCTATCATAGCCCCGAAGAGCCTTTTGTTCCTCTCCTGCGAACAAGGAACAAACAATGTTTGTTGTCGTCTGCGGCTTTTCAATCTGTGCAGGGAAGGCACCTTTGGGTGCAAAGCAGAGCCACAGAAGTATCATTACTCATGACACATTATGTCATTCTAGAACCAAGAACAAAGACATTATCGGTAAGATACTCACAGCTAATGACAGCCCCGCCTCGATCCTGAAGACTGAACTTAAAAGCCCAAAACAAGAAGCCCGAAGCCTCAACTTCAGGCCCCAAAGCATTTTCCTGCGCCGTGCTTGTTGCTTTTCTCCAATTCAAAACCCCTTTCAACCGATTCGGTCAAGAAGGGTCAGAGTACCTCAGAGTCAGCCATTGCAGCTCAATTACTTTCGATGTGTCGTGGTCTTTGTACACTTAGTTATCATTTAACACACCTCGTAAGCACCGAAGCGCCAAGCTAGTGGCTTACATCTACCAGTTTGCTTTCGCGCACGGGCACCTTTCTCGGAACATCAGGTCATGATGTGGTCTGAGGTTGGCAAGTTACCAGGTCGCATAGTTGTACATCAAGGCTGAAGTATGCAGGCACCCTTAGAAGGTCCGTTGTTGTGCCATCATTTCTTTGCCAAAGATGAAGCCCATATTGTTTCTTGAGACTGAACCCTGAACCGGAAGCTCTGAGGCCCGGCTGCTCCAGAGGTTGCCGAGGCGTTTCCGACTCAGTATCCCAGTCTACGAAGCGGGTGGTTCCCTGCATGCATCCGTTTTCCGGGTCCCTGAGATAGAGCTTGCAAACCCAGATCCTTGACAACCTCGGGATGTGTTCCCAAAAGATCCAAACATACCAGTGTTGAGTGTGAGCCGTAGGGTGAAGAAGTGATGGGTAGGAAATGTTGAGTTCAGGCTCAGCCTGAACCCTAATCTTTCAACCCTGAGGTTCAATTTTCAGGGCAGAGCATGTATTTTGGCATGAGAGCAAAGACCTCCGGCTTCCTCCAGATAGATTCCTTCACCGCGTTTGACGGCTCGTTGTCAGAAAATGGGGCCCGGGGCTTGGATTTTAGGCGTACCCAGTGGATCCTGATTTGCGAACCTCCTAGAGCAAGCCCAGTCTGAGACGGTGAGAATCCAACAGGTTTTGGGCCGGCTGTCAAGCACGACAGTCTAAACCTGAAACCCTACTGCCTAATCATAAGGGCCTGAGCCCTAAATCCTAATGTACAAACCCGAGACTTGACCTCTGCAACTTGTAGAGATAGGGACCGTGCGCACAGCATGATCTGACAGGCCTAAATCCTAGACCCGAGTCCTGCGGGTAGATCCTCACCTGGAACCAAACCCTGAAACAGAAAGGTTAGCATGAGCCGCAGACCCTCGACCCAGGTCAGGAATGAAGGCACAAGAGGGTATGTCGCTGGTGGAGGACGCATCTCATTTGGATTTGCTCCAGATCCAGGTAAGGTGTTTTAAGCGGTCATACTGTTGATGGATGAAATCTGGCACCACCTAGGGGCCCTACGCTACTGTAAGTCCTAGGACTTCAGGGACTTAAGGTGGTGCAAGATTTCCTCCATCAACAGTAGGTACAACCAGCCCAAAACAGACCCGCAATATTGAGAGCCCCACGAACCGGCAGAATTCCGCAACCATCCGCAGGCCCAATTTTGGAAAGTGCACTACGCAGCCTCCACTAACAAAAAGCTCAGCAGGCGGTTCTCCAGGCCCTGTTTTTAACATACACGCCTGGACGAGAGAGATTGCCAGGGCATGCCGACTTGTCACATAGGAAGCTACATGCATTTCATCAATGTGGATGCAATGATGAAGGTCATGTCTTGATGTCCTCATGACTGTATGCCAAACCACCGTCTCCAAAGCTCATTATTCTGGTCGTCCAACCGCCAAGTTCATTGTTGGACAAACCAGACTCAGAATCCTTTAAGCCCCTGTCCCAAAACTCCAAAACTCCAACAACTGCACTGCTTTCGCAGGACGACCTGAAGAATCCCTGCCTGGACTACATTCGGCCAGATGCCAAAGGGGTTAAGAGTTCCGGTTTTGGATACAAGCCATGCAATAAGTCAAAACTCCGAAGAAGGCTCCAATAGGATCATTGTTTCCGCCAGTGCTATAATGACATATAGTTATAGATACCTTTGCCAAGCCTTACTACTGCTAGAGCGGCTGCTGCTTTCCTAGGTCCTGTATATCATTAAGGCAAACGGCTTGGGTTGTAGCTGTCGTGCATCTTGGAGAGAGCGTTCCTTTTCCAGTTCTCTTCAAGGACCATCTGCTGTAGGTTCCCGAAAGAGAAGAAGCCACAAGAGAGCCCTTGACATTCTGAAATGAAGCAGACATTTCTCTCAAAATCCATTTCAATGTCTCGCCCATTTAGTGTGTAGATCTATACATATACTTATTTGCACATATATAAGTGTGTGTGTATATATATACGTACATGTGACAAGCAAGGCGGCACGTAGGCCCAAAATCCTCCAAGTTTTGGAGTGAGTTCTGCACACTGCATTCTGGGAGTTCCCTGGAACATGATCAGGGCATCCAAAGTGTTCAATGTGACGGCTTCATCTGTAGTTTACTACACCCTTGAGCGGCTTTGCTTGCTTTCCTGCCTGCGCGTTGAAGAACGCCAAACAAATTGAGAGACGTTGCGTGCAGGTTGACAAGACCAGGCGCTCAATCACCTCCAAATCCTGAATGTAAAGCGTCAATTCCCGCTTTGCTAGGAAATGAAGATCAGAATAGTGCCTCCCCAACATAATTCGGCCGATACTGAACATCTTGCGTGGCCCCAAGCACCTGACATCACCTGACGCTTGGGAGTTATGATCTTCTAGTATACTAAGGCCTGGCTGTCTTTTGAAGTAGCATTCAGAGTCACACCTCCTCTGCCAAGAATTTGCCTGTGCTCAACCTGCATAGCTGAAGAGGTACACTCTCTTCTCTCAAGAGGGTTACGTGTTCAAGTTGGCGGGCAGCGACAAGACCTACAACACCTTTGAGGATTTCCTGCGAAGCCAGCAAGCATCATCTCCTCCTCCTTAATCATATTGAACAGCCCGCAGCCCTTACTGATGTATGTGGAGGGTTAGGCTTGGACTTGTGTGTTGAAAGCTTTGCTTCGAGAAGCATTTCCAGGTTCAAGACTGAAGCTAAGCTGTTGCCAAAACTAGGGGGATGCTTCGCATGCCAGGATTGGGGGTCGCAGCATTCCTCGAATCACAGCCCCGACCCAGTGCTTCAACCCAGTGCTTGTGTACAGGCTGCCCGGAACACGTTTTTTTCACAGAGTGCAGGTCTATCTGCATGCAGCTGGCAATGTCGTGGACCATAAGCTCCACGGTGCCACCGTAGAGATGGCCCTAAGCCCTGCGCACATACACTTACTGAATCCTCGTGCGTTTCCCTCCCAACACTTTAGCGTGGAGCCCGGAATTCAACCTCGTGTGATGGATGGGACCGCATCACACAGCATGACTTTCGTTAAACCCTACAGTTCAGCCTGAACCCTCAACTGGACCTTGCAGCTTGGAGAAGGTGATACAAGCAAAAACATTGTTTGCTTTAGCTCGCTGAGCTTTTGGAGTTTAAGGTTGCAGTGTGTTTCCAAAGCTCCTGAGCAAAAACCTGATGTACGAGTAGACCGGAGGAGTTGAAGACTGATTTCATGGACGGCCACATTCCAGAGAGCGTCCTGAAGGAAAGTTTGACTGATGAGGCCTAGCTCAGGATGTTAGATTCTTTGCTTTTCGGGCTTCGGATTTGTAGCTTACGGTTTGGGTCTTTTAAGGACTTAGTAAAACGAAGCTACAAATCAAAGATCAGAACATGCCGACCCCTAAGCCGTGAATGTGTTGTACGTTGGCAACACGATGCGAGGGGTATATTGGCAAAAACAGAGGATCTGCATGCGGCATTTGGAGTTGGAAAACAGTAGGCCAGTAGGCCACTCACCAAAACGAAGGAATTCAGGCCAAAACACGGAAAACAGTTGGCCACTTACCAAAATTATAGGTGCAGGCCCCATACAAGGAGTATAGACCGTAGTTCCTCATATGACGAGAAAAGTACTACTGTACTACTAGGGTTTGGGTATAAGGTCCGCGCTTCAGAGGTTCAGAGTGTCGAAAGCATCAGGTCGAGAGTATCGAGCTGTTGATCGGAGCGCTTTGGGTTTGTTGCAGGTTTGTGATAGAGCCGGGTGGCAATTAACTTTGGGTAGACTGAAGACAGAAGTAAGACGTCAACAAGCCCTGATGAGCCCTGATGTGTTCCTTTTACCCTGAACTCAATCGCAATGTTTAATGTCTCCGTCTGGCTTCATCCAATCGTTATTGACTGGCACTTCTCAGATTAGAATTTAAGGGCCAGCAAGTTGACCCTAGTGTAGGGGCCTGCTCAATGTTCAATTTGAATAGATGGTGAGGCAAACTATATTGTAGTTATACAAGGGTTGTAATGGTGATTGTTAGGGCTTGTACATTTGACTATATAGGAGTGCATGTGTGACATGTCTTCAGATTGCGGGGATTGCAGCGTTTGGTTTCCTAGTCAACAAGCCGAGTAGTTTGCGAGGCACTTCCGGGCCCATCTTATGAGCAGTAAAGATCTGAAGCAAGGTTACGTTCACAGCGCATGAACGGCCAAATGCATATCAACCATGCAGGCAAGGGCCTCTACATGGGCGATTTTTTCAAATCACGGCCTTGTATTGATGGGTGCAAAAACGAGACCCTTGTAAACAAGTGGAAACCGCACATCTTGAGAACTCCCATACAGTTTCATCTCCCAGGACCAAATGTTAAACCAACATCGTAGGCTACGTATCGCAAACTAGCCGCCTAACACCGTGAACCCTAGTTCCTGGCTCCTAAGCCTGAGATCTTAACTTCGCAGCTCTAAACCTTAGATTCATCAGCCGCACCCTCCATAGGAGTTTGTCAACTTGGTCACTATGAAATTCCCAGGTAGCATCTGAAACGAAACGTTTGAAAGTCTTCGTCTCCGAGGTCTCCTCAAGTTTGAGAAACTCCCAAGTCACATCACAGTTCGCTGGCTCCCTCCTTGAGCAGGTCAATGCACTGCTTGAACCTGTGCCTTGTAGGCACACAAGGTTTAGGTTTGTAGGAATTCCTCAAGAGGTGTTATAGGCTGTAGGCTTAGGATGTTAAGCGATTCTTTTGTTATAGTTCGCCCTAACATTGTCACGCTGAATTGTCAAATTTTGCTACAGAAACACTACCGCTTGCAGAACTACCTTGATGACCTTGTTCTGTTTGACCGTTGTCCTGAGTATAGCAAGAAGTAATACAAACCTCCCATGTTTTGAAACTGTCCAGCTCTTTGCATTGACCTTTCGAACTGAGCTGCCAATCCTCTTGGCTAGTACAGACACTCACATGGTTCTTGCGCAAGCGGAATTCGTTATTGCTGCGTCACCGCTTTGAAACTTACTAAGCACTCCTTTTAGTTCTGCGGGGGGTCTCTCGCGCCTTTAAAGTGAGGAGTTTATAGGGAGAGGCGTGGGGTAATCGCGCAGTAACCCCTCAGGGTTTTCGACCTTGTTTGGCAAGCAAAGGTCCAAGTAGCCGGAATTCATTCCACAGCGGCAGTTGCCAAGCTTTTCGGTGTGTAAACTTAGAAGCGCTGGCTAATTCACAAGAAGAATTTGGGAACAAGTTTGATACCACAAGCGGTGTAGTCTCTTCCCCCTGACAGTAGTAGGCCCGCGCTTATAAATGAAAAACACTCCGAGCACAGGCCGAAAATCTTGGAAGACTACTTCTGAAAAGAGAAATGAATTTTGAAAGGGGTGGTGAATCGGAGGCTCATGAAGAGACGTCGGGGTTCAGGCAATACGAGTGTCGTCAGAAGAAATCACAAGGAATTCGGGATCTCTCGTAGCTGTTCTTTGTTTATTGGTTTCATAGGGCCTCATACGAAAAAGAAGAATGGATATCTATTTCTGCAAAAGCATGTAATTCCGGATTTTCTGTATTTCATAGGTTATGATGCTTGAACACAAGTTTCTTGAAATGAATGCATATAGCGAGTTTGAAACATGTAGTGCATATTTGAGATTTGCTGTGCGTCCTAGATTTCTTTGATTTTGTATAGGGTCCTTAGGAAGAAATTGTATAAACTCGCACAGAGGATATCAAAATTACATTACGGGTTTCCTTTATTTCATAGGCATTCTCCACGTCACACGAGATTTGGGTAGGTTAAAGAGGGCCCTAGCTCGCCTTTACCAAAAAACTCGCGGTTGTACTAAGTACTCCGGGCAGTTTTCAATTCCGGGAAGCGGGAATTCATTGGAAGCGAGCAGCGATTGGATCATGAATTAGCAGCACAGGTCTGCTGCGGGCATCAGCCATGCAATCGCAGGACTTGGTGGTTCTGCCGTCAGCAGCAGTGCTGCTGCAAGCGGTGTGGCTGCGGTGACTGGTGTTGCCATGGCCGGCAGCGCTTTCACGACGACAGCCGCAACGAGCGGCGCTGCGGCGGGGGGCATCATCGCCACTGTCGGCGCGGCATTCTCTTTGGTTGTGACATTGCCTGTCGCCCTTGGGGTGGTTGGAGTGGCTGGGGTAGCAAGCACTGCTGCGTACCTGGTGTGGCCAGCTGCCAGTCTGATGCCGAAAACAAACTTCACGAGAAGGAGAGCTGCATCCGTCGTCGTGAAGGTGACGCATTTGCCTTCAGTAGGCACGTGGCTTGTTGTGCGACCCACGCTGTCCTTGCAGCATGCAGCCTACCAGAAGGAGCACAGTGCCCTACCCCCACGTGCGGAGCCTGTAGAGGAGGACGCCATTCAGGTTGCCAACCCAGCGTCGTCGTGCAAGGTCATCGGAGCCGGGAAATTCGGCGATATCTTTCGGGTGCAGCTGGAGGACTCACCGCTTTTTGCACTCAAGCGCATACGGAAGCAGAACCCGCCGCAGCTTGAGAGTCCAAAGGCACGGGTCAGGAGCAGCTGCACGGCAACCCGGCGAATATTTCCTTGTTCGGAGCACTGGAGCGGGCAGATACCTCGTTCCCTTTGAGTTCTGCGGGAGGAGACTTCAAAAAAAAAGGAACGCTACAGCACCGATCGGGACTGCAACTGATGCAGGGGGTGCACCCGATCCATGCGTTTCGCGTCATCCATGGAGACATCAAGCCCGACGATTTTCTCTGTACCCGTGATTGCAGACTGAAGATCGCTGATCTCGGCAGCTGTCAAGTAGAAGATCGCATGCAGCGCGTTGGTGGCGATTGCGGGTTTGCCCCGCCTGAAGTCTGCCTGTATGGCGTACAGCCGACCATGGCTGGAGACATTTGGGCGAGCGGGTCTGCTACCACAGCTTTTTGACCGGCGATCTGCCGGCGTGCCCTTCGCAAAATGAATCACTGGGTAAGCCGGAGATGGGCCCCGCTTCTTGGACCAACGCCGCTGAGTTCTGTTACCAAGACCAAGCGCTTTTGGCAGGGCTTCTTGAAGTAAACGGCAAGCGCTGTGACTCCCGGTGGCCTTGAACAACTTCAGCGCTGAAGCACTAGTGCATGTTGGCAGCCACTGCATTCCAGCAGAGAGGGTTGACGAACACCGGCTGGGTCACTTGATCCAGCTGCTCCCTCAGGCCGAGGCCTTTGGGAAACTCCAGCGCTGTGGACGCGCCTGTCCCGCTTCTTCCTCCAAGCACAGCGCTGCTCTGGACATATCAATTTTTGCAGCACAAGTCCGTCAAAATGTACGCTGGGATGCAGGCAGGTCCCTACATGATACTCTACTTACTGCAAGTACGGCTGCGAGGAGGCTTGACCCCAGTTTTTCATTGCAAAGAATGGTACGTCAACTTGAAATAGTCAAGACGAGCCAGCAGAAAGCTGTATGCCAGCCAACAAAAACCGCAAATGATTATATAATGTTGCTGAAGCTTTTGTCAACCGCCAACGCAACTTCAAAACGGAGCCGCGCATGATATTTCCATGTCGCACAAGGGAAGCCGTGCATGGCCAAGCAAAATCTGCCCACTGCCCAACCATAAAAACAAAACTTGTAAATTCGCGTGAATTTCAATGACAACATTAGAAAAACTCTCACGCATTGTCATGACCCCAACGACCGTGAACCGTGCCAAGTTTAAGCGCTGCGAAACATGCCTCATGTTTTCTTGCTCTAGCATTGGCCGATCGGGTTGCCTCATCTATTGCAAGCAATGAATTCTGAGATTTGGGCTTCAACACCCAAACATACACCACCCCTTAACATTGCCAAATAGTTGGATGAGTTGCAGCATCAACATTCTCGTTGCCATAGTCCCATGCATATCATTGGCAGCCTAGCGCAATCCTGCGGGGGTTAACTGTGGTACTCAAGTCAACTCCGTCAAGCTCCCTTAAACCGCGCACATTCCGTAGACCCCTCTTTCTCACAATGTATCCCGCTTCTGTTTGTAACACAAGCAGATTGCGGACCCTCGGGGGAATGCCCCTCATACAAAAAGGTGGCTGTGTCATGACCCGCGATTCCCAAAGCTGGAAACTTCAGACCTTTGAGTTTCAAGATCCCCTACATTGTAAACCTCAAGGCCTGTCTCGTCAAAATTGGAGTATCAAGCTTGCATGCATGTTGCATGCTCAGAATTGGGTGGCGGAGGTTTAGCCTAACCCTGAAACCTCAAGCCCTAAACCTAAAAACCCTGAACCCCTACACTCTAAATCTTAAAAACCTGAACCTCTAAAGCTTACATCTTGAACCTCAAACCTTGCACCTAAAACCCCACGTCCTAGAACCACAACCCTGGAAGTCCTAAAGCCCAAACCATGCCCGGGCCTCAGGTCCGACGACATTTCACCGAGGATGAGCATGCCAAACAGCTTCTAGCGAAGGTGTGGTCTCCTTGAGAAGCTTCACAGGTAATTATGGTGATGTAGGATATTTAGAGCGTAGAGTTTGTAAAGGGTTTTATGGTTTAGGGTTCAGGCAAGGTTGCAATGAAGCATGATTTTAGGCATAACAAAAGTGCAGGGTTTAGCCAGCAGAGTTTGTTGCGAAACGTTCGTCAGGGGATTCGAGTTTGGAGCTGTATGTATTCAGGGTTCAGCGTTCCGGGGGTAGGTTTCAATATGGTTTCGGGTTCGAGTTTTAGTCTTTGCGTTGGTAGGATTAGGCGCAGACTGGGTCACTTTCAACCCCATTGCACTCACAACAGTTCATCAGTACTACTGTCGCCCTCTTGGTGAAACCCAAATAATTCACGCCTCGGAGAGCAAGCGCTTAGCATTAGCGTTTGAAAAATCAGGCTTTTGAGATGTTTATGGATGTGTAGCACATGCAGTGTGCAAAATAAGCAACAATCGCATTTTCAGGTTTAATCAAGATACCCTATACTACTTGCACCATACTTGTACAAGGAATCTAGGACCGGAATGTTGGGGATGTTTGGCCAGAACAGTAAGTAGCCGCAATACTTCAGAAGCTGCGTAGGATCCTTTGCCACAGGTCACGTCCTGGCGCAAGGAGACTTTGGAGAAGACGCCCTGGGTCTCAGGAGGATTTCTGTTCTCCGAATGTCATATGAAGTAGGGTTTTGCTTTTGATGAACGTATAAAGGGTTCCTTAGAGATTTTCGTCAGCGCGTATATTTTGAATGCAATTTGAGGGGAGCTTAAGTTAGAATATCTAAACGTACATAAGGATATGATAGTCACTATGTAGTCTAAACTCCTTGTAAGGGTGGGTTACATGGGGGATTATAACGGACTATTATATGGGTTACTAAGAGTGATACTAGGAGCTCAGATTATGGCTCATATGATTGCTGCCGTCATCCAAGCAGGGGTTTGTGAAGCCTCTTCTAATTGACTTGTTGCAGTTGTCATAGGGCTACGCATACATATTCCTTCCCAGATGCGTTGGCACTCAATGCGTTGATTGCGATCGCTGTGGGGTTGGTTCTGTGACATACTTGCAGTTGAGAAGCTTCCATTGTTTATATAATCTCGTTGGGCTGCCACGAGTTGCCTAGCCCCCGCAACTCCTGAATTGAATTGCTAAAGCTAAACTCTGATGTCAGGAAGGGTGGGTCCCTGACCAGCGCAACTGTGGCAACTGAACCTGCGACTTTCTCAACAGTTTTGCAAAGGGTCCACACTCATCCCTTTCTGTGACAATATGTCTCATTCTGGAATTCGCTAAGCCCCAAACTAGTCAGTGGAGCCATTGTGCAACTCCACGGAAAGGGCACCCGTAACATGAAGAATGCCATGTGCAACTTCCAGAAAGCAGCATGCTCAGATCCTCGCTCGCACGGCTGAGCTTAGATGGCGTCCTGGAAGGAGGGGCCTGGGCCCAAAGTGTTCAGCCAGAGAATGAGCTTGTTCCTCTAGTCAGTGAAGAACACATCGAGTAGCTGCTACAAGTAGCAGAAGCTGGATTTGCAGGCTTATGGATAGCTGTAAGTAGGGTTAAGAGTACACCAAATAGCTTACAGCCAGTCATGGTTTTTTCTCACATTCTACTTGCAGCCCTTAGTCCCTGAAACTGCAACTGTATCACATGAGGACTCACGGGGGTTGAGCCTGCGCAGGATGCGTCAACAAGGATCTGGTTAAAAGTGCTTTCAAGTCTAATCCGAAAGCCCTTCAACCCAAATCACCGTGACCTAACCTCAAGCCCAGAGCCTTCTGAATTCCCTGAAACCCTTCAACCAGAGTATGGGGTCCTCAGGCCTCCCTCCCGGCACATCCCACAAAGCAAAAGCTTCCTGGCAGTTAGCACAGAAAGCAGGTGGCCTCCATGTATCAACCCCATTCCCTGCGAAGCATCAGTAAGAAAATCTCTTTCATCTCGCTGCCAACCACCTGTGAGCCTGTAGGCTTTGTCAACATGATTTTGTAAAGCTCTTCGTGTCTTACGATCACCTGCAAGCCTGACGCCTAGATCTCTCTACACCCAAGACCCCAACAGTGTCCAAGGACGCGCCGATCTCCGTTGTCTTTGCCCCACAACCCTCCGAGTTCTCCCTTCGTGCTTGGCATCTTTCCGATGTGTGGGATTTAGGGCTTAGGGATTTGCAGGGTCAGGGCTTGAAGCTGAACTGGGCTAGAGGCATGGCAGCTCCAAAGTTTGGCCTAAGGATGTAGGATTTGGGAAGCAGGATCCAGGATCTGAGGGCTTCAGGATACTAATCAGGATCAAGAAGCTGGGCTTGATGTATAGCACTTTCGCACGTGGCGCTCAGGATGCCGGAATGTGGGAGGAGGGCCTGGGCACATAGGGATAAGGGTCAGCATCCTTGAGTAGAATGCTGAAAGGAAGACTGTTACCTGCCACCTACCTTCTTTCTGCCTTTGGCTCCCGCTGAAACTTACGCTTCAGGTTGAGACTCAAACAGAAGCGGAACATGAGTTTCCAAGCCATCTGACGCTCCGCGTGTATTTCAACAGGCCTTTTCAGGGTTTTTAAGGGCATCCGATCTTGTGAGATCCTATATCAGGGTGAGGCTTCAAGATGGCGGCAGACTCGGGGTAGGTTTTAGAGTGCTGGTGCCGCGCTCATGCACGAAGAGACTGCAATTCGCTTCAGAAAAGTTACTGACAAAAGCTCGTATGTTTGCGCTTGACGCACCTCCTTCAGTTTGTCTGCTGTAAAAGTTCGTGTCTTTCGCAAAGCAGATGCATATGAGCCAGGTACGTTCGACTTTCCGACGTTCTCGAGGCACCTCGCTAGGTTAGCCTGTACGGTTTACTTTTTGAAGATGGCCCATGACGGCGGGCGGAGTCATAAAGAAAGGTAGCTCAAATTCGAAAGAAAGAAATTAGGCCCCGCAAGCTTTGATTTAATAAACTGGGCCCGCACGCACAAAGGCGCCTGAGCCAAACCCTGGCATCTCTGCTGGGCAGTGACTTGACATGCACTCACGAGGTCAGGCTTTCCAGCCCAGTATCGCCGCCACTCAATGATCAATGCTTTCTAACGTAAGACCACTCGCGCGCTTGAAGTCTCCAAACAGCAGGTACGGCCATACCGAGAGGTTGTGCCACGTATCCTCCATGAGCAGAAGCACAGCTGAGTTAGAATTCTATTTCCGAAGACGCAGCTGAAGGCCAAAGCTAGACCCTGAACTGTCAGGTTTGGGGTTCAAGGCTTACCCTAACACCCGTCCAGCGCCTGAACCTCCTCCTTGAATGCGATTTCCAAAGGTATTTGGACACTGGTGTTGCGATCGAGCGCTTGCCGCGCATCTGTTCATATATAGTTTGACCTGTACATGCCATCCTGAATTTGACCTTTTCAAGGTTAGATTGCAGGAAAGAGTTTTTCAAGGTCACACAGAGATTGCAGTCGTGGCCTGCATGGTACCTGAAAGAGGTTCCAAATGTAAGCCACAGGTTGTGATTTTTTTATCAGCACATATAGATTTCCTGCTAAGGGCCCTGGCCCAGAACAGAAAAGAGGTCCTGATCCAAAGATGCGATCCCTTCACAAGCCATGGAATTGCACTTCTGGAGCTCTTGGCCTGCGTAGAAGGCATTCAAGTTCTAGGTTAAAACTTGTAGTCCCTGACCTTCATTAGTTTGAATGACACTGGCTTTTCCTGACCTATGTCCTTTTTCAATCCCTATAACTGATGCAGGTCCTTGAGCGCCTGCGTGCTGCAGACGGCCATCGAGTGCTGTGGTTGGAGGTGCAGTATCCAGACAGACGAGGATTAGTATCTTCTCCGAATTGAGCAACCCCCACGATCCAATTGTACAGGTGTTCCTCATAAGGACTCAAAAGTGTTGCGGCCATTTTGTATAACGGAGCGTTCGTTCTTAGAGTAGAGGCGCTTCATAGATAATCCCACTAACCAAGGGACCCTATAGTGCTAGGGACCGCTATTCGCTTGGGAGGGTAATGATGCTTTATGGACACGTCGAGCCTTCAACAGAGGACCTCCCAATATTTCGTATTATATAATTTCGAAGGTCGAAAAGTTCGCAAAGCCTTCGCGTAAACCCCTTCTACAAGTGCACACGCCACAAAAAAAAAAAAAAGTTCTGACAATTGGTGACCCTACATTCTTCTGTCCTCTCGAGGTTCTAGGTACCTTGAAGCCCGAAAGTTACATGGTTGAAGGTTGAGGGCTGAATACGGAACGGTTTAGAATTGACGGGTAGTCAGCATACTTTTAGTCATAGGAAGCACGAGCACGATGTGAACAAGAAGAACGATCCCCAAGAAGCCCGTCATCTATGTGAGAGGTTGCAGCTCTTTTACCAGCCCCTTTGTAGGTAAGGGTAGTATAGGGCAGGGATACATTCGTTCAGTTTTCCAGAAATTACACCAAGCCAGTAAGCACAAAGCAGCGGCTGGGACGATGTATAAATTTGGGCACTTGCATCCCAAATAAAATTCAGAAGCAGCTGATCTTTTGGTTTAGAGTGTGGGGGCTCAGGATTTTAGGCAATGCCTTCAGGGATTGGGATGTCAGAACTTGGGGTGCCCGGCAAGAGGCGTGAAGAACCCCGGGCCGGAGAGAGTGGAGAAGCTGGCGCTCGCCTTGGGCGAGAACCACTGCGCCGAAGACCCGCTGAAGGGTCGCCACAGAGCAATGTGCAGATCTCGAGTGCGCTGGAAAGAGCCGGAGGAGCCTCTTCACGCACTGCGTCCTTGCTGCTGGACTACGGCTACGCTCTGGAGATCTTCTTCTGGCGAATGGAGGCTGCCGGAACATGCTCAAGGAGCTGCTATAGACCGGGGCATCCTTGCGCTATGTGGGGAATATGTGAAAGGGTGCCTCTTAAGGACTCTGTGGGGGTCATTTTGGGAAACTCCGTTTTCAAGCACTCTGCAAGTCCAGACGACGAAGCCCAAAATGTACACGGCCCCAGAGGCCTAATGCTCCATACTATCTAGAGTAACCTGGGTAACTCGAGTAAGCCGCTTGAACCTATACGTTTCGCAGCTTCAGGCGTTTGGAAGTACAGGTATACCCTCAGCCTGAAACCCTAGCCCTTAAACTCCAATACTTCCCCTAGATCCTACAACTACCCTTGCACCAGGGTTTTAAACTCTACATCCTGCTGCTTGAAGGACTGGAGTGCTCGGTGTTTGGGTTCGGCCGGAGGTTCAGTCCGGCTTCCCGGGACAGGGATGGATACTCTTCCCCGAACTTGTGATTTAGGACTTGGGTTAAGGTTTGTTTCAGGTTGAGTTGGGGCTAGGGATTTGCAGTAGGGTTCAGGCGGTTCAGGGTTAAGGCAGGTTTAGGGACTAGGGCTGAGGGTTCCTTAGTTTGCGAGATTTTGGGGTGCCATTGGAGTTCCCTCTTTGAACAGGTTTGTAACTGAAGGGTGTAGTAGCAGTCAGGATTCAGAGCTTACTCAAGATATCCTGGAGTTGCCTTACTAATGGGTTAGGAAGTCCTCAGTTATGTTCAGGCTGAATGTCTTGATAGCTAGCTCCAGACGCCCTCAAATCAACATAAATGAATCTGAACTTGCCTTGAGGAGCGGCAGGTGCAAATACGTGTGAATGTCTGTCTCCGCAGAGGGCATTTCGGCAGGGTTCCAAATGGAGGCTGTAAGTTTAAAGTCGCTCGCGGTTGAATAATTAGGCTGGTGCTTTCACGGCTTCCTTACAACTGTCGTATTGGAATTTTCCAACTAGGAATGATCAATGGGGCATAGACCTTCCTCGGGGCAGGCAAGGCCACAGACCCAACTTCAAAACGCAAAGCAAGCAGCGACTCGGGCTACACGCTGTTGATGGAGGAGCTCCTTCCTTCCCAGTGCCCTTGAACTAGCGCGTCCCAAGAATTTTGAGTACCTAGGGTGCAAAAAGGTACACACCAAGTCACAGGACAGAAGTCCGCGAAGTTTTCGAAATTACCCGAGATTGGTGATTTTCCCAGGCATGCCCTCAAGCCAGTTCGTGTTCCGCATTCTGTGCACGCTTTACTGAAGTGCTGCCTTCAAAGCCGGACTCCTTGCGCTAGAGTAACAACAAGAGGTTCATCAAGGTGCGAAGCCCTTTAAAAGACCGAAGTCCTGGTCTTAATCAATACTGTTCAAGATGAAACTGCTCCGAGGTGGAGTGTGTAAAAGGCTTCTACGAGCTGTTCCTGCTCCGTGCTCAGCTTGTTGGATGGCTGAAAACAAGGGCTCCCTACTTACCTCCTGATAAGGCAGCATACCTTAGATCAAGCTAGGATACCATGTGGTTTGAGCCCAAGCCCTAGGCTAGCGGGTACTCAGCTGGCATGAGAGGCTCTCTGGAAAGAAGAAAAACCACTGCAGCTCCTAAAGGTTGGCAGTGTCAGTCTTGCAGCAAGGAAACTTTGCAAGTATGTTGAACTACACCCACAGGGTGCCAGTAGTGTTCCTCAAGATAATGAATATCTTTGCGTTGGAGGGGCGTCTCGAACGAAAGGCCTCTACTTTCGTCCTGGGGAAAGAGCAAAGAAGACAACCGCTGGCGACAGTCTGTAGGTTAAAATTAGACCCTAACATGTACTTCCTACTTTTGAGAAGCCCCCAGTTAGAGTCAGGAGATTGAGCTTTGGTGCTTCAACCTAGTTCATGACTTGCTGCTTAGCAGGGACTGAAGGAATGGAGGACGAAATAGTGGCCACTACATTATTTAAGGTTTGTTGTCTTAGGGGTGGCTGGTAGGGAATGGAGGATTGGACTAGAGCTACTAGGAACAAAGCGGAACGTCATCAAATCCCAGCCTGGAAGCCAAGGCTCTACAACATTTTATTAGGCTCAGGCTTACTGAAAGGTACTGCAAGACCTGGAGTGCCCTAAATCCTTGGGCATCAGGGTTCATTAGTACGCAGGGCTGATCGTAGCAACAGTAGTTCCCCTTCCTTGGGTCCCAGGTTCTGCATGCAACCAGTGACCCTAAACCTTAAACTGGGCAATTGATGAGTGCAAGGCATGGTCTGCGGTCGATGGACGCAGAGCTCATGGATGAGGCCAGTACTGTTTAAACAGTTGCTCTGATCTAAGGCCCAGATTCCGAATGCTAAGCTGCTAAACCTTGTAGTGCCCAGCGGCGAGCAACTCATTGGATGGTCTAAATGGACAAGGATCAGGTTTGTTGGGTCTGGGGTTGTTCATTGCCCATAAGCTAAGTAAGGCCTGCATCTTACAGTCTGCTGAAGTGTGATGACCGCCACCGTCATCCATGCTGAATCGGCTTTTCTCAAATTAGGGATACCCTTGACCCCTATAGGTATATGGGGCTAAACCAGGTTGGTGGCGGTCCTGCTTATAGCCCCCCAATGAAAATGGAAAATGCTTTCATTATGCAATCCCAATGCGAGACACCCTTGCTGCTAAACTGTTGCCCCCAAAAATCTAATGTTATTCAGAGTTCTCCACAAGTATAGATTTGCTTTGGGAATTCTCATCATTACTGTAAGATCAAATGTATTTTAGCAAATAAAATGTTGACGATCCTCTGTGAGGAAGTCATCAGAAACCTTGGAAAATCCTTGCAAATGCTAGGCCCTTGCAAGCGCCCAACTGCCATGTACCTCCTAAAAGCCTATACTACCAAAGCAGCACGGGCTCAACTGATGATTTGTTCAACCCTTCAAGACACAACCCTGAATCCCAATCCCCTAAATCCTACAAAGCACATTAAATGCAAAGCAATGCCCGAGCATGGAGGTTCAGATCCTCTGGCAGGGAGAGGCCACAGGGTTTTGTGCAAAGGGTGGTCAGGAGACCCAGCATAGCAGCTTATGACTCCGTCTACGGAAGTCGTGCGGTTGGGATTATACTATTATACGTTCAAACGGCACACGGATCAGGCTCTGATTTTGATAAGGTCCCTGCTGCTTTATCAGGGCAGGAGCGCAGAATCCTGCAGGGATTTCACAAGGTTCGGAGCTTAGGATGATGTTAGCTACTAGCCCTTTTGCGGTCCCCATTTTGAGGACCCTACCCTTTTTCTGTACTACGCGCATTTGGGCACATGTCAAGTTGGACTGTACCTGCTCAGGGTCACAAGTACACTACAGAGTCTCCCAGATACAAATGAAACAGCAAATTAAAAAGGCGTCTGTCGCACTCATAAGCCTGACGATCGCTTCACCATACATCCCCAACATGCTGGAACAAGACCCTGAACTCAAAATCTACAAACTCCTGGCAAAGGAGCCTGTTAACAAAAAAAGAAGCAACAACGAAAAACCAAGGTTCATGTTTTCGAGCTTAGGCGAGGTGAATCGAGCCCTTGGCTTGTCCCAATGTCACAGATTAAGACTTATACAAGTGACAACGTAATCCAGTATGAATCCTCTAGGCAGCAATCTAGGCCCCATAGACCCGACTCAATCAGTAATTCGCCCCATGAAAGATTTACGTGAGCTTGTTGAAAGAGGAAGGCACAAACGTCCCCCAAAGATGGCTGCTGACAGTGTGTCCTTGTAGGCGCCTGAAGGATGCTATACCTCAAGTCCATATTATGCTGGCCTTATAAACCTAACGCCTTAATCCCTAAGCCCTAAGCGCTAAAACCTGAAGGGAACTTGAAGCTGGCAGGCCATCCTTTCAGGGGCTTCCGACTACTGGACCTCGGTCATCAACACAGGACCTACTGCCAAATCTTCAGGTTCCTAAGACTGCTCTGAATTGTTTATTGGCGAAGGGGCTTTGCCAGCAAAGAATTGGAATTTCAGTTTGGAGCTCGCCGAGTTGAAGGGAAGGGCTTTTGCAGTTGATGGAAGAAGCGTTGCGCCACCCTCTGTACCGCTTTACAACAGGGATTGTCTGTAAAGTGTCATATGTGTGAGTGTTAAGACTATGCTTGCCACGGGATGCATTGGGCATGCTTTATCCGAACAGTATAAAAGCAAGTAGGCCTCGACAAGCCCATGCTTGCTAATTTCCACAAACCACTGAAATTTATGCCCCCAAATCCAAAGCTGTACAGGGTAGACCCTCGAAGTTCCGTGAGCGCCATGGCGTCAAGCCGATGAGAAGTAATGGGTGATGCTCATGTGGGTTTTTAAGGCTTCAGTCAGCGATTCAGGGTTCGGAGTTCGAGTGCTAGAGATACCGGGCTCGTCGCAACTGAGCCAAGACCGTGGCTTAGCGTTGTTCTGCCAAGCTGCAACAGGGAGCAGAAACGATGGGGCTGCTTTCATGTTGTTCAAGGTCATGACGGAATCCCGTGGAATCGTCCTTGAACGTTCGCAGGAATGCACGTGCCCAAGCACTCGAAACTTGCTAGCAGAGTAGCGGGAGTTAAATGAAAGAATTTCGTAAGCATTATGTGCAATTCGGAGAATATCCATGTTGATACAGCACACCTCGCACGCATCCTCAAAGCTCGACATGACCAGAGAGGACGCGAATGCTCCTTGGAGGCGTGCTTCGCATGATCCAGATAGCATAATTCAATCGGGTCTGGGGTGTAAGGTGTAGGATTTAGTACTCAGGGAGCAGGATTTGCGATGTATGCAGTGGCGAGTTGAGGGTTTGGTCGAGTTTGGAGTGAGATGGGTTGGCGCAGAGGGGCCCGGGTCGGGGGTTGATACAGCTTCGCGCTTCGTGTTTTTTTCTCCTGAGGCCTTCTGACATGATTCCCAAATTTGCCTGCCTAGTTCCGCGATACTGAAGTTTGACTTCGTGAAGAGTAGATTTCGTGGGTTGTCAGCGGAGTCGAGCTTGCTTGTTGCTTGCAAGGGCAATTTCTCCAACCCGAAACCCATTACGGTCAGAAATGCGAGTCTCTAAACCTTTAAATCTGCAACCCTCGGGGCTTCGTCACGAAGCCCTGAGACGTCAGACGTTAGCCATTAACCCAGCATGCCCAAAATCCTACTGGTGCTTGTGGGGGGGTGGATCCCTACAAATATCGAACATAAAAACCCCATCTATACCCAATCAAGCACCAGTAAGAATACCCACGCCCCGTGATCCCAACAAGCCGCGAAAAATACTCGTAGGCTTGCCACCTGCAAGTCCCAAGCTCCAAAACCCAACTGCCAAGCAAGAGGTGTAACTCCAAAGTCAGCCCCATGCCGCAAAACCTCGATTCCCAACTGGAAATCCCAGGGTGACAACCGGGATACTTGTACTTATGTTAGGGCCCCTCTGTATTCCCAATGTACCACTAGTGGGTTCGCAGTGGATATAAACAAGTGTCACTGAAAAGTAGGCGGGAGCTTTCACCTAATCCTAATGACCTGGATCTCCAGGTAAACTTTGCAACCAGCAACCACCGCACGCTCTGAAGTCCTCAAATTTGATGATTAAACCTTAACCCCCAACCTTTTCGCCCAAAACAATTGAAGTTATTCAACTGGAACTCTTGGCCTAGGTATTTGAAAACTAAGTTATGACCAGATAATACCCAACATACTTACCCAACCGCTGACCCTCCACAAGCCTGTCCTTCGTGCAGGCCATCCGAAGAGCGCTGCCAGACGGAGAGAACCTAGATACTGCTGCCCAGGCCATGGAAAGTTGACCTGAGTTCCTTAATGTTTCGGATTTGGGATTTTAGGATCTAGGGTTTGGGGCCGGGAACTTCAGCGTGGCGGATTTTCTTGGAATAAGAAGAGATGGGTAACAGGTCCTTTCAGAATGCGATGTAGACATGTGTTGCAGCCCATGTGTGTTCACGGTGAATCTGGTCTTGAAGCCATGACAAAGCGAAGAACCTTTGTGGATTTTATTGGGCTCTGAGATTTCGAGCTCGAAGTAACAGCCCCATCTGAGAAGTTCGATCCTTTTGCTTACTCGGCGATGGTTTCCCACACTGGTTTTAGTATGCATCAGGGAGCACAGAGCTTCAGGACTTCAGGACAAACACCAGATCCCTTGCCCTTGACATTGAATTTCCTTCCACAATTTCTGAATGCCTTTATCAGAACCCCAGATGGTGGTGGATAGGTGCCGTAAGGATGCCTGCTGGTCCATCAGGGCAATTCTCCCAGACCTCCGGAGAATCTAGAAGGTCGACCCCGCAAGTTGGTACCCCACACTACAACAGGCTGATTTCTAGGAATCCTTAAGGGTGCTGAGAACAACACCGCGGGAAGGTTGTGGTCTCCATCATGCATGTCGGTGATGTCTTGGCATTAGCTGGAGGCTGGATGTAACCGCGCAGCTTGAGAGTGTGCCAACATCAGGGGTTCCTTTTGGGGGTGTCCTTACAAAAGATTGCTTTACAAAAAAAAGATTGAACAATTATATTAAGAAAATCTAAAATATTTGAGTGGGTATTACTGGCACAACTTCCTTCTTGCGAATACCATATGGGAGGGGCCGTTTCGGAGCGCAGTAGTGACCAGAATCAGCACCCTCCAAGCCCGAAACCACAAGTAGCACAAGCAGCATATCGTATGTGCAGGTTGGGTATTTCAGCCTATCCGGCACGTCACGTGTTTAATTGTTGCGCATTAGTTTGGTCTTCTGCAGTCCGGGATTCAAGTCACAAAAATATATTGCACGTTCTTGGTGGTCCTTGGAACCTGTTGTATTGCTCCACCTCAACGCTCCCTGAAGGTCCAAGCTTCCACAATTACATACTTCCAAGACAGTTATAATACAATTATGATCGCATACTTCTCCGAAACGCGTACTACAATTACTAGCACCAAAGTCCTTAACACGGGACTAGTGGGCACTTGAGGAAATGAAGCCTCAAGGGCTGCCCACAGTGTCAACTCTGACCTCTCATGTAGACAGCCTGAACAACTAGCAAGGTATAGCGTGCCCGAACGGATGCGGATGTTCCACTTGCTCAAGCCACTACCCGATAGCGCAAGATGGAACAGCAGAGTGCACAAAAACCGTCTAAGCCTCTAAGCTCTACCCGAAAGCTTGCACCATTTCTTTCTCTGGGTACGTAATTTCCACGCCATATCCCAATAGCACCCAAAAAGGAGCAAGGTAGCCACTCCTGTTAGACCCCTTACGCTCTGGTATGGAGGAAGTCTGGGCCCCAAGCCTTAGAGGCTGACGTCTGGGCCCAGGCAAACGCGAGGCTGTTCTTTGCTGTGGCCCCTACCACAGGCCCGTCGCGGGTCCGGGGCCTCTGTTTTCTTGTTCACGATCACGGACTCTGATCAATGGTTATAGTGGCCGTCGTGGGTTTGTCGGGTTGATAGAAATCTATTTATTGCGGGGTCACTCAGGCTCCGCTTGCCCTGGCCCTGGCAATTTGTTTGCCAGGCTCATTGCAGCTCTCAGACTGGATTTTGAAGGGTATACCTGCCGCTCAGGCCCTAGTCTATCACAATACTTTGGAGTCGAGCCCTTAACTAGAATTTCGCAGTGAAAGGCATCACAGCAGGGTTCCCAACATGGTCCCGGATTTTGGTGATCTCATTACGCCACGGTCATGCTTCTAAACCGCGAACAGAAATGCTGTGGGAGCTTAATTTAATAGAAGCCAGGAACCTCCACAACCTTGCGTCGGAGCACTTCGAACGCATTGGGCTCAAGGCGGGTCTGGATGAACCCATGAAAAAGATCTCCCACAGAGAGCGCTTTGAGCGTGTAACGTTGGAGTTCTGGATCCACCTTACTGTGAGGGAGGGACCCAGGAGTCGGCAAGGCCATTGGGAATTACTTGTAGATGGTAAGCCTAGGTATTCCCATCGATTTTGCGTTTGAGGTGCGATGTTCATTCAAGTTCTTGGGCTCCTTGAGACAATTTTGGAAGCTGTGCCGTGGAAGCCTGCATAATGGCAAACATTATCCCTGTAGGTTCCTTCTATAAGCATAGTATGCAATACCCTATTCCAAGTATGTGGGTTCCTACATCATACATATGTATAATTACACATATAGTGACTATTGTACAAGGCGGGCCCTCACCGCCCTCCCTCGCCCAACTCACTGTGGTGCGGGCTTGGGTCTAGGGGACATATAACAAGCAATGATGTAAAGACTTGTAGGAAGACTTAATAACGGAAACCTAGGTTGACTTATGGAAGGATTCAAATTGGCATTCCAGGTGCAAAAAGAAGGACCAACTCCCACCCTCCTATGGTGTGTCGAGGGTCAGGGCTGGGGTCACAGAAATGGTTGGGGGGGGGATAAAGCACGCAGCCATATAGGGAAACGATGAATAAAGATCCTACCTTGTACGGGCCCTGCATTAACGATCTACTCCTGCAGCTTTGTTCATTGTAATGATCTTCACCCGTGAATTCTCCTGTGTTGGTTGCTGGCTTTCAAGTAGCCGAGTACTTTTTTGCAGTAGGTTACTAATGCATGCAGGTGGAACATGTCGAAAAACATGCATTTCATTTTTGGTTGCCAGGTGCCAAAGATTGAATGCACCGAGATGCCTTGAGCCCAGCAAGATTGTTGTACGACACGTGTTGCCCAGGATGATACTGTAGTTGTGATGCATAGGTGTCATACAGGGCTTACATGCATGGGTGCTGAGCTGCGGGTTCGCGGAAGGTTTGAAAGCTTAACGCGCAGCACACTTCAACGAGACTTCAACACGGATGCTTGGGTTGGGCGGGTTGTAGGCAATGTATCGGAAGCATCATGATAAAAATGCGCTAGGCGTCTGAGTTTTTTGCTTGGGTTTCTTTCGGCGAGGGATATGGGGATCTGACCTGTTGCACGGTGACACTGGGCGTTGCACATGCAACAGCGTTACGTACCGTTCAACCTCAGTGGCTCAGGGGTTAATTGGACGCTTCTGAACATGTAGCTCATGTATGCAGACTCGAAGATCCTCATGAACTGAAGTGATAACAGACTGGGGTGCTGAAATGGCAAAGTTACCTCGATAAGGTGGAAACCATAGAGCCTGTAGCAGCTGTAGCATTCTCGGAGTGATAGTGCAAACTGTCGCATGAGAAAAGCGGACCTACATGGTGCACTCCGCATGCACCATTGGCATGTATTTCGCAAGCAAGGACTGGTTGCAGATGGTAGGTCTTCCAACTCTGCAAGGCTGCAGATGTGCAATCCCTCCATCCTCAACCTGCGCACATCTGTGCTCATCAAAGCTTCAAGTCTGAAGCCTAAATCCGGTGCGAAATCTGATAGTTTCCCACCGGGACATCATAAGGGCCCTACATGTTGATTAGTTTAAGAAGCTAAAAAGTCCAGCCAAGCAATCGTGACGCATCAATCGAAATAAGGCCCATTCTGCGTTTGCAAAGTCCGGGAGATGGCTTAGAGGCCGGAGAAGATTCACATGACTCAGGGCCCCGGAAGGATCTGAAAAGCAGAGCCCCCAATGTGGTGCTACTGACACTATCGGGTGAATTCCCAGGAGCCGACAGGGTTGGTCTACCTGCCAGATCAGTCCAGGGAGCTGGGGATTCAGGGCCTGCGGTCATTGGCTTCCTTGCTTTCATGCAACATTCGCACCGATTGCTCCGCAGAGCATGGCCCGGATGTGACAACATATTAGTTGTGTCAGGCTCACCCTAAGCTCCTACGTACTCACTTTTTTGGGGATTTGCTATTGGTTTTTAGGTTTTGGTGCGCGATAATGAGTTGCTATCCCAGTTGGAGCATTGCAGTAATCATTGGGACCTTAGATCTGATGGCCAAGCGTAGGACCGCTTGAGGTTGAGGGATGTCAGGCTATCTACAGACGCAGGGGAGAAACTATACAGGAGTTCCTCAAAAAACTTCTATATGGCAGGACCTTGAACTGTTGCAGCTTGAGAGTATTTTCTTACCTTCCAAGTTTATGTTTCGCGCGCCGCTGCTCCGGCAAAAGGTCTCAAGGCAGATTCTACAGAAGCCCTACAAGCAGCAAGGTCCCAAGCACACCTTAAACCCTAAGCCTGAATTGGAATCGAGTCCTGTATGTGTCTTGCTGCTGTCCATGCACGTGGACAGAAACATTAACAACGGCGTGCTGGCAACATGTTCTCTCGGCTCTTCTGCGAAGAAAAATCACCTCAGCTCACATCCCCTCAAGGCAGTTTGAGCCTTCCGCTTTCCCAAAGTTTGGTTTGCAAGTCCTCCAACCATCATCCAGAGCCTTTAACCGAAAAGCCTGAAGTTTCATGTTGCGGGTTGATGCGCAGGCCGACACCCAGATCCTGGTAACCGACAAGGTGTGCGCAATTCAGGGTATCACGTTTGTGGCCTAGGTTGTTTGGGCTTGAGGGGATCTATGTCAATGCCCAGGTCCATGTCCTAAAGTTGACATGAAGCTCCCCGTATGGAATCCTCAATAATGAATAGGGATCTCCATCGTTCCTTGGTATTGTACTTGCTTTAGACACGCTAGTGATGCGCAAGAAGTTAGGGCCAAGCTGCCTGGCCAGCTTAAAGCCTTCAATTTTTCAAAGGACGGGTCATCATTGGCTAGATTCCCGGATTCCTGTCTGGGATCCTGTTGGCGATTGGTTCGTTGTACGGTTTCGATCATGAGGAGCTACAAGGACGCAGGGACACTGACCCCGAGCACATGCTGCAAGGGACAGGAAGAAGGAACGGAACGGCAGTCACCATAGAGTCCCCAAAAATAGTCATTATCCGTCTGCTCGATAGATGCATGTCCATAAGCCTCAGCCGGGCTTCGCGTTCCTGACTCTCCCGCAGTGCCCTTTCAGGAGATGGACGTCAATAGGAAGGTCAAGAAGGCTGGAGACTAAGACTTTCACAGGTTCACGCGATTTGGGACGGCTCGCTATTGCTATGTTTGTTTGTTACTGCTGCTCTTGTTTCTTTTGAACTGCTTGAGTGAGCGTCGCGTTTTTTGCGGCCGTTCCGTTTGAGACTGGGGCATGCAGTCTGTGTGTAGCTAGGGGTCCTGGTGGTAGTGCCACTAGTGCTGATCCTCCCGCTTAAAGAAGGGTCAGGATTTTTGAGGTAGCCTGCGCATGAAATTACTGAAGCTAGAAACCTTGGTTTAGGGTTCGAGGTTGATGCCCTCACCAATACAGGAGATCGCCACCAATTCGAGAATGCCCAAGCTTGCTTTCTTTTTGTCTGCTCTTGTATGTTTTTTTTAAATAGGCACTTCGCATTTTGGCCTCTGGGTTCTTTAGAAGCACGACGTCGTCTGCTCCAAGGCAGAGGGTTTGCGTTACTGCCTCGATGCCAGAAGGATGCCGGGTATCTTAGCCTCGGGACGTCGTCTTGTTTTTTTGACATCTCAAATTCACAAGTGTGGTCCCACATTTCCCTTCATACATCTCTTGTATTCATGTATCATGTTGGAATCAGGTCTTTACAAAAGCTTGCAACCATAAGCAGGACAGTCTCCTTCGGCCCCAGCAGTCTCCCGCAGAATCTCAAGGATGGAGGGCTCGAGTTGAAGGACTTCGGGTCCAAATGCTGCACCTGCAATTGTGGATCATGAGCAGAGTAAAGGGAGACCCCGAGCTCTACTGTGGACAATCCTGTCAACAAAACGGATAATAATATTGAACATGGGGGGAATGTGTACACTGTCGGTGTTGACACCACACCCGCTGTATTGTCAAGGGCATTATTGTTCGAATCCCCACGTTCTTCCTCCACACCCCAGTATCCTTGAGGGGCAGCCACTTCAAACGGCCCAAATATCCATCCGAATTGGAAGCCTTGTGCCGGAGGCTTTCTGTGAGCCCGGAAACCTGGAGTTCAATCCCCCTGTGGCTTGGGTCCAGGCTGGTTTAGGATTTGATGTGGTCATGGCGCGAGTTGCAGCAAGCACCATTCTAGGATTGTGTGGTTCGAAAAGCTTTACATTCTGCAGCCAGCAAAATGTCCAGGGCCATGGAAAGTTTCAGGCGCAGTACGTAAGCAGGTACAGATAGGGAGCCATTGGAAGCGATTGTTCTAGCACAGCATGGCTTGAGTACTGTCAGCGGTTGCGCCCCAAGACCCCTATGTGCAAAAGCCTACTTGACAGGGACAGCACGAAAAATCAAGACCAAATACCCCTGCAGAACAAACCTGCACAGCAGGCGTTGCTGCCCACGCTGCCCGAGAAACAGTTTGTGGCCACTGGCCTGGATTTTGCGGTCTCAGTTTGAGGGCTCATGTCGGGCTTTGAACAGTCAGGGGCTGCCCTTGCATAGCAAGAATACCAGGAACCAGGTGCCCCCAACAGTGAGCCAAACCATTGGGATCCTGCCCAACAATCTTCAGGATTTTGTACTGTCCTTGGCTTTTCGGAAGGAGTCTTGGTTCGGGGTTTAAGGATTCGTGTACGGCCAAAGGCTTTAGGCACGTCTTCTTCAGATATTACTTCGGTGTCGGTGGATCTGGGGATCATGTCCCACAGCAGAACCCCTTTTAGGGGGAGGCCTGATGATCCCTGTCGCAAGAATGGGAGTTTGATAGGAAGATGCTGTAGCGCTGCTGTGCGTTGAGTACATATGCAGTGGCCACTACGTGGGGTTGAGGGAGATCCTTTTCTACTGTCAAGATATGTGCAGGTATCCACCCAAATCTTCTGAAGTGAGCTTGCTCAGGAGGAGTAAGAACCTGCGTTTACGCCCCCCTTCCCAAAAACAAAAAAAAACAGCTTCCTCAGACAGACAGAAGAACCCTACGCATCCATTTGGAATGTGCACAGCTTCCGAAATGATCAGTCAATAGTCACAAGAGTCCGCAGACTGTCAAACTTTTGGCCACTTTTGAGGAACCCGATATGATGCTAGTCGACATGTCTCACGATGATTGGGCTTGAACGCGGGGGCCGCATCTTAGCAAACCATGAACAGGGTTAAGGGCTTAGGGTCTCTGAGCGACTGGGGGCACGCACCTCCATATTCAGAACCCCCCACCTGGACAGGTTAAGCGGAAAGAACAAAATGGCGGAGACCTGGCCTACGCGGACCTCGCCACGCTGGAGCAGGAGTTGTGCTTAGAGTTTCAAGTTGAATGGTGGATTTTGCTAGTTTAGATCCTATCCATGACTGTTTTGGGACTTCCAGTGTTTGTCATCAGGATTGTTGGGCAAACTTGCTCCTTCATCTTGTTGATTCGTAAAAACCCCCTGTATGCCGTATCATTTTGGTTCCCCAGGAATGGGTTTCTACGGGCTTGCAGCTTGTCGCCAAAGTCCATTAGGCCAAGCTCAGGTAGATGCAGGGATTTAAGAAGTCCAGGTGGTTCACAGGCAACGTACTAGCAAGGGGCATCATGGTCACCAGGACTAGATGCACACCCAGTGATATGTGCAGGAGTATCCCCGACCATTCGAATCAGGTACGGTCCAAAATGTCAGGTCCCAGGAGATTGTATGTTTAGGAGGGCCCTATAGATTCCATTGTTGTTTCACTTTATCCTGGTAAGTGAACTCAAAGACCCCAGCCCTCTCCTCTCCAAGCCGTGTTTCACACGTCCATCACTTGCAAGGTACATGAATGACCGAATGAAACCTGACACATCCTGTGGGCCCTGCTGGACACTCAGCGCAACAGGTCAGCATGGAAGCCCTTGGGGCGCGATCAAGGAAGCTTACCAAGCAAATGTGGATGCATCATTCAGAAGCTAAGACTCTGAACGCTGGACATACGCGTATTGGATCCTTTAACTAGCCTGCCCATGAACAGAGCGGTTCAGATTCTGATCCGATTGTGCCATGAGATGCTGCCGCAAGGCAGAAGTGTCACCGCAGCAGGTGGCACCGGAGGCAGGAGAGGCTGCAGATGCAGAAGCACCTGAGACCATGGCTGAGCCGACAGCAGCTGCAGCTGCAAAACCTAATGCTGCTGAAGATGCAGCGGAAGCTGCAGATGCGACAGCCGAGTGCAGGAGCCTGGAGATCATGTCTGCCACCACTGGTGCGTTGCTGGTGACCCTGACCCTGCCGGTCAACAGCGTCGTGAAAGATGTGAAAGGCCAATTGGAAGTGGCACTCGGCATCAAGCCAGAATTTCAGCAGCTGCTGGCCAACGAAGAGTTGCTCTCTGAGGATCAACCACAAGGCGCCGGGCCGCTAGCGCTGGTGCGCCTGGTGCCGCAATATAACGAGGTGACGAGCCACGATGATGTACCGCTGGAAGACACTGAACATGCCGATCGCCCAAATGTGGCCTCAATGCAGAATGACCTGGCTCAGGCCTTGGGCGCAGCTGGGGAGATGCTGGTCGAAGGTGACGTGAGCTCCTACCAGGTGCATCTGGAAGTCGTAATCCCGGAGAACGGCGAGCAGGCGCAACTCTTTTGGACTGAAATTACCACTGGAATGGGCCTTTGCACACTTTTCAGCTGCTACGTCGAGCCAGGAGCCAAAGTGCTCCTTGCTCTAGAAGAGACCTCCGGCGCGCCTGCCTTGCCGACGGAGAAGGTTTGGGTGCCGGTGATCTTTCCCCAAGGACCCAAATGCAAATTCAGGTTCACCTTTGGAGCCGGACAGCCGCCTCGTGGCTTCCTGTCCCTAAAGAATTTGAAGCCACTACCCAAAGAGGACTGGACCTGGCAAAGTGTCACCGCGCCCGCCTTCTACCGCTTGTACTCCTAGGATGGCTTTGAAAGCAGTGCAAGAAGGGCCTGTGAGTGGGTGTTTGAAGCTTTCAAGGTTTCAGGATCCCAGCCTCTGTGCTCAGGACTGCCTGACTACCTGACTACCTTCCTTTCGACATGTCGGTTTCGGAGAGGTTTCAGATTTTTGCTTTGGGCCGGAAGTTTAGGTGTGTATGGGTAGAGGGTGGCCGGATGTAAGAAAACCTTGACCTGAAGCCTCCCAGGCTAAGTTCAAAACCCTGGGTCGCGCATCAGGGCCTTAAAGGGCTTTGACGGCTGCATCATCAGAACATGTTGGCGGCATATCAGCTGAACTCAAGGTTACGGGCTCATGCTAGGAGAACCCCATTCCAAATCCTATACCCCAAGATAAAGCTTTTACCCCTCAACCCAGAGAGCTTAATTCTGAATCTAGCCTGCAGGACTTCTCCACCGAGGCCCTCCATCCAGGTGACCTCAAGCCGTCGCTGGGCAAAACACTGAATGCTGCAACCTAGCTGCACTTCATAGCGTCGGTGTTGAGGCTTAGACTTTTGGATGGGCTTATGAAGTTAACGTTGTTAAGTGTATGTAGGGAGGGCATGCGTGTTATCTGGATTCCACTGCTTCGGCCCGGCAGGCAGGAAAGACTCCAGCTGCAGGCAGGATATCGTCTGCTAGTATTTTCGAATATGCATACAGCCCCCACCACCTCGGATGGCCTGCGAAATGGCAGTTGAAGGGTCTGCATACAATGCCTCCACCCTGCTATGCTTAGCACTTGAATGGGGTCTTAGGATCCTTTTTTTCCGGGGTCTGGAATCGTGTTAGGGGGAGGAGCTCAAGCATTCTGCAGTGATGCTGAAAGGGATCCAGAAGAGTTTTACCAGCCATTGGGAGGTCCTGGCATGCAACCAAGGCAATGGCTGACATACGGGCAGGCATCAAGGCTTCTGGAGACCTGAAGAAGGCCGCCCTTTTGGGGAGGTTCCTTTAGGGTTTGGGGCCGAGGGGCTTAGATGTGGGGGTAGACTTTAGGGGCCGTTGCGTTTCAAAGTGTGTGTTGGGGTTTGCGGGCTTGATAGGAAACACTCTGTTTAACAGGAACTTACGGCGGTATTCACTTTTCTGGTCTAGCTTGGCCACCACCTGGAACCTCTTCTTTTGGTCTGTCGTTCTAGCTTGCTCTGCACCCCAAGCCGGAAGGCGGCTGACTCTCAGGATGGCAAACCCTGAAAGCCTTCATTCTACAACACCCTGTGCGAATCTAGGTCAACGTAGGTACAACTGCACGATAGGGTCCTTGAAGATTTCGAAGCAAATTGTACATGGATTCACTGACTGACCCCCTCCTCACTCAATGGGCTCTTGGGGTGCCAGGCCGAGAAGAAGCTTGCGGCCTACATCAAGTCGCTGCAGAAAAAGAAGAAGTGAGAGCCAAGCTAACCTGTTTATGTCCCAAGCGCCAAGCCTCAATAACTGCAAATGGAAAGGGATGCTGGAAGCTCTAGGTCCGAACAAACCGTCAAGCCCTATGCATGCCCCGAGATGAAAGGGGAAGCTGCAAGGTAGATGTACTTGAACATAGGTTCCACGCTGCTCATGCGCTCCTCTATAGAGTTGAGCCACCATTCTTTGCATTGGCCAGCCAGAATCTGAGACCTGTCTGAGCTCCCTTTCGAATCGATCATTAGTTTCGTTGTGCTACGTTCCGGGCCCAAACTGTGGCAAGGTTACCTTCTTCTTGCTGGTGCTTAAGGGGTGTAGGGAGCGGATCCTTTTCACACTCCTTATATTCCCCATAAATACTCCTGTTCTGGTAACGAAATTAACTCCCGATTCCCCCTTATACACCCGTAAGTCTTAGGCGGCACGAAGGTGCCATAGCCGTGTCCCCACTTTAACATAATCAATTCCGTGTGAAAAGGGATGGTATGTATCAGATGCTTCCTGTCAGAAATCCTTTGAAGACTTCCAGCTTTGTGGACTTCACTGGGTGGGGACCAACATTTTGAGTAAGAGGATTGGGAGGATTTCAAGTAGAGGTTGTATGAGCCCAACGCTTCAAATGACCTCAGCTGAGCCTGTGATTCTTCTGTGTTGTATTTGTGATGTCTGCTGCATGGAGATTCCCACGGTCAACCTAAGCAGAATTTCATCAATGTGTTGTGAGAGAGATAGTCGTGGGTCGCGATGGTTTTGGATTCAGCTGGCAGGCTATAGCATATATTGCTTCGCTTTGAAATTGTGCAAGATGCGCACGCGATTTTCAGTCAGGCAGGCTGTGCGACACCAGCTATTTGCAGAATATTCGCAGCAAAAGCTCCCACTCTTGTTTTCCAGAAGTATAGCGACAAAGTTATCCTGTGGAAAGCTGGATAGGGATCATGTAACACATATCTGTATGTGTGTGATCTCGCAAGACGTGTTTGCAGTCGTAAAAAGGCTCATCCAGAATCAGACTTAGTAGAAGTGGCCCGTTCAATTGAACACCTGAAGTCCCAAAGCTCAAAGGAATAGATCCCTGAGCCACCCTGGTCAGCGCTTGCCCTAAACCGGCATGTTCGGATGCAATCCCCAGATCATCCCTTGAAAGACTGGTATGTGAGCTCCTTCAAGCCACCATGAGATAGCCGCAGCCTGGCACATCGGTTTGGAGCGACAGCTCATCCCTCCTCACGGCCGATTTGGGAGATTCTCAAAAGCCTGGATTCCCCGTAGAAGGTCCTACTCATAAATGTTTGGTGTCAAGACGGGGGTAGGTACGAGTTTGGGAAACTCCCAGTTTTCCTCGAAGCTCTGTATGCCACACAGAGTGGATTCTCGAAAGTTACGTAAGGGGTTGAGGGATATCTACCTGAACTTGGATCATTGGCCGCCCTTTCAACATCTTTAGCAGTTTGGAACATCCAATTTTGACCTGGGCTGGGAGTGCCTGGCAACCCTCCCTACGGCTCCGCGTGCCAGCTCCAAGCATGTGAGCTATAGTCAAAGCTCCTTAAAAGGGGGTTTGAATAGGGGATTAAGTAGGGGACTACCATACGGGTTACTAAGGGGGATGCTAGGAGTTTAGACTATGACTCATGTGACTTTTCTGAGACAAGGGATACCCCTATGTCTTTATAAACTGCTCAGAGGGATATTAGGGATGTTTAGATTTAGGGGCCAAGGTGCTGTAAGAGATCATGTATGAACTATGTGGGTGGATGTTATCGCGAATATGTAGGGATTCCGAGCCTTTTAGGAGATCCTACTGCTGGGGGCTTTCGAGGGCTCAGGTGTGAGTTCCACTACTGCAGAAGCTTGTTTAAATAGAAGCATTCTCTTGTCACCGTCTTCACAGGTACATACGGTATGACGGTATGAAATCATATTCTGGTTACTTAGGCCCCTACATTATGGAGGTCCAAGAGCCTGAAGGTTACTTGGAGCAGGAGCGATTCATTGCGAACGGGGCAGGAAAACTCTTCAAGCCCCAAACTAACATGAAACTTCACGTAGCCTAATTCTTCAATTCTTAAGTGACAGAGGTCTTGATTGCGCTCCTTAGACGCTTCAGACGCACATCCTCACCAACCCATGAGCCCAGAATCATCAAACAACTCACATGCTTGGACCCTTCGTGCGAAGGAGGCGTGACGAAAAAAAGTGGCAAACATCAAATGTTGGCTGAGGGTTGGGGAGGTGCCTGACTTTCTTAGCTCAATGAAGCTTTCTTTGGAGACTCTATGTGTAAAAAGTTCTTGGTCTTCATGTCTGCCTCTAGCAAAGCTTTGCATACTGAAAGTACCTTGCAGAGCAGCCCTTCAGATGCAAGATGATGAGCCCCCAGGAGGCTTCATAGAAGGTATCCCATGAAGAAGCTTTATGCCAGGCAGCGTGATTATACACTTCCCAACACCAACATTCAGTCTCAAATCAGCCTGTGGAGACTGTTGTTTCTCCATGTGGGCTTCAATGCTGTCTGGGGCACAGTCACTGCAAGAAAGCTCCAGCGCCGCGCAGTCCAACTTACCCCGACATTTCAGAAGATTGCAATATTTGTCATACCCATGAAGAAGGGCCCGTAAGGCTGTAAAGGTTGACTCAGAGACTTGGTAGATGCCGGAATCTCAAAGTTCCTGGAAATTTGTCAACTCCATTCAAGATCTAACGGAAACCAAGCAAATCTTCAAACCTTTCCAGTGTAGGGTTTAGGGGGCCGTGAAATCATTCTCGCACGACCATGCACTAGCTGGCTGTAGAAGGAGGTGCTGTGTCTTCCTTACATGGCAGATACATTCTGCTGGGGACTGCGTCAGCCTCAATCCTTGGGCAACTTCTTCTACACCCAAATTGCAACTGCACTTGAGATTGCTATTGGCGATGTTCTTATCAAGTTGTTGCCATCCCTATTGGTCCCTTCAAGGGGTTGCTGTTAGATTTACATACTGGTGGTTTGCTATCATGGGTACCAAAGCAAAACTTGCTGCCAGCTGCTGCTGCCAGGGCCTCAAGCCCTTGAACGGAAACTTTGAGCCCTAAACCCTAAACTACCCTGAACCCCAAGCGCTACGTTGAAGTACCCCTACCTTGAACCCTAAATTACTCTGAAGCATCAACTCTACATCACTCCGAACCTGAAGTGTAGACCGCCCCGAACCCTGAGCCCCACAAGGACCCCAAACTGCAAGCCCTGGACTGCCCTGATCCCCGGCCCAAAACTAGCCAAAGCTCCCATATCCATCCTGTACTCTCTCCAATACGACATATGTCCCCCAATATTTCTGGGCTATTATGCTGAAGGCCCTAAACCCTAAAGGTGCGTGAGCCATGGCAGATGATGGCTTGGCCGCTGGTAGCCACTGCAGCCGAGGTCAGACTTTCTTAAAATCCGGGGGCCTAAGACACCCAAAAGTAGGGGTCTAAATGATTAGGGATCCCTTTATAGGGATGAAAAAGGGATGCAGAGAGGGTTTCGGGCTTGAAGCCTGAATAGTGGGAAAGGGTTTATATAGAGGACGGTATAGTGATTGAAATGTGGGTTATGCATTTGGAATAGGGCTTGCAGTGCATTGTATTATTGTAGCTGCATAAGGATTCTCGTGGAGTACGGTTGCTAGGTGTTCAGGCTTACACATCAGGAATAAATGCGCATGATAAGGAGCTAATGGGGCTCGATTACGCAGGGATTCTCCTGATACATTCCCAGGTAGGGATTTCAAATGATGTTTGGCAGTGAATAAGGTGGACCCCCATAATTTTCCTCGCGTGTGCGGCTTGTAGGATACCCTCTCTTCGACACACCGCACATAAGTTGTATCCAGTGTTGTGTCTCACAGCTATGGTTTGCATTCAACCTAATTGACAGTAGCTCCAAGATCATGCTCCATAGCCTTGACCTTACACTCGTATTGTGAAGTGAAGGCCTTAGGGTTCCTAGATGAGGTCATTGGTCACGAGGTATCATGGTGAGGAAGATAGAGCTTGATCAGCGAGTGCTTAATTGTTTCGTCTGAGGTTGCTCGAACTTGTGAGTTATTCGGAGGTCTGGGGGAAGTGATGTTCCATCTGGCCGCCAGCTGCATCGTTTACAGGGCCTCACTTGACATGAACCTTCGGCACGTTCTTGAGCATCCGAGATGCACGTGCTCTTATTCGTGTCGGGAAGCAGCTTCCCCTGGAAGCCGTCACATAACTGGAGATGTGCCAGGCTTGCTTGCTTTGCATGTGTTCTCTTTCCCTGCTGGAACACCAACTGCCCCTTCAGCATCCTAAAGCCCTGGACGCACGCGCCTATAGCATGAAAACCCCAAAACCTAAACATAAATCAAAGCCCGAAACCACACAGCCCCATTTTGCAAGGACTGGTTGGCGAGACCCTGCGGCAACGGCCACGTTGCCCGGCTGGAGGAGGAATGGAGCTTCCGAGACGAGGACCTGCGCATGTTTTCGGATTTCGCGTTTTCAACACTGGGGCGGGTTACGAGAGATTGGTATAACAATAGGGCCCAATTATGGAAACCCCTCATTTAAGAGTTTCTCAAAATGACTCCCGTAGTGCGTATGGCCGTGCAAGGGGACCCTCACAATCGTTTCGTATTCCTCAGATATCCCTATCCTTACCTACAATCTCTCTGTCCTCCCCTGTCACCTCGAAGCCCTACTCAGCGGCTTGTTTAAGCCCTACAAAACACCGCAGCAGTGTGTGGTTCCGATTCAAAACGGGGGACTCTTCCGATTTTTTTGTGTGAGGGATCAAGGGCTTTGAGCTCACCTGTAAACGGTGCAGGCCTTGCATTTCATGAATTCTGGATCAAATATACTTACAAGGGTGCATGATGCCTTCAGAGCGCGATAGTCATCGCGCGGAAAAACCAGACATAGTTGCGCAATCCCGTTGCAAACATCCGCGAATTCGAATGCATCCAAGACCCTTGAGCCTGTGGTCATAAACTCAAACTTGGACCCCGAACCCCCTCTCCGCAAGAAACCACAATGCACAAACCCTCCACCCCTTTTGTAAGCCCGGAGCCTTGAATCCACACCCCATTTCAGGACCGTACGGTGGTTCTGTACCTTCTGGTGCCCCACGAAGCTCGAGGAGCCAAGCTCAAAACGCTGAATCAGATACCCGGCTTCAGGTACTTCAGAATAAGTATGGTTGGAACCGCCTACCATCACGGGTGATCACAAGGGACAATGGTAGTTGCATCTCGGTCCCTATACTGATCACGTACACTATTGCTTTCTTCTGTGTTTTGATGTTGTGTTCGATGAGGGTGAGATGGCCTACACTTTTGGTGATATCTATAACGCAAGAGCTCCCTGGAAAAGTTTCGGCTCAGGAGCGGCTGCTTTGCTGACTCATTGTGAGACAAAAGAAAGGCTGCGAGTGCCTCAACAGTTTGGGAGTTGGTACACCTTTTAATGAGCACCACGCTTTGGTGGCAGACAACTGGTCAAAGTAAACGGGCAAAAGGAACTGACTTGGAAGATATTTGTCCACAAATGCAAACGTAGTTCCCGGACTGAGATTTCCACATGCATGTCCAAGACACTCGCATGTCCGAAGTTCAGCATACATGCCACGTGCCCGATGCCCAATCAAGATGTTGAAAGCCAACCCTCCATCGTAAAGGCCTGGGCCATGGGTCTTCGGTAATTTCAAACCTGAGCAATCAACAACTGAGGAATGGCCTGGTTGTCGTCGACTTTCGGCCCTTCTCCCGGTTCACAACTAACCTTGCAAGATAAGACAGAGCATCCTATTCCCCCTTAAACAGGCAAATACCCCCAGAGGTAACAGGAGTTATATCCTCCAGCCCCTTAGTAAAACCCCACCGAGTATAGTCAATGCAGGGAGGCTGACCAGAGATTTTCGCCCTTCTTCTATCTACGGTTGTGGGTTTTGGGGTGTCCAGGCATGCGCGGCAGTTGCATGGCAACACCCTTGGCAAGGATTGGGCAGGGGGGGGGGGCACAGGCTCCGCAATGCAAGATCAAGACACAGGTGGTAATGCTGGATTCAGATTTCGGTTCTGGAGCAGCATCCTCAAGCTTGAGGAGGCCACTGGTATCAGGCTGTGCCATAATCATTATTCCTTTCACTCTACCCCATGTTGCATCCGCTTCCAAGGCCAAACCTTGTCCGAGTGGTCATCACAGACACGGCTGCGCGCATGACCTATCGGTACCAATGGCTGAATCTGCAACCTTGTCAGCAATATTTGGGAGAATGTGGTCCCCAACTTGAAGTGCACTGGAAGTATATGAACGCAAACTGGTAATTGATGTTGCATGCATGCTTCAAAATTTTACAACTGGTTGGACAAAGATCGTATCCAGACAGAAGGCACTTTCTGGATCCTGGGTATTGCGTTGCGGACTGCTGGAATTGTGCAGTGAACATTTCAGTCTGGGCATGGCGTGTCTTCCACGGCTTCCATTCATGTTGTTGTTCAGCACCCTCTTTCACAGTCCCACGTATTTTGACGTTTTTGTAGAAGACAAACATTCGTGTTCCCGTTTGTCATTGACCAGTTGTGTAGTACTTTCAGGCAGGAGATTTGGGATTTGGACGACCCTCTGTTCCAGGTGCAAACCCAGTATCTGTGAAAAGCTTCGATGCACGCCTGCACAGGCAAGGGCTGACAAGCTCCAAGCTGCTCATACTTGCAGCAAATATCTGAAGTCGCAGTCATGACATTGAGTATGCAGCAGACATATTCTTGGTGCGCAGACTCGTCTTAGGAGGTAGCTTTGGAGAAAGGTGTGTGCTCCACATCTGGGGTTCTGGTTGAGGGAAACACGCAGCATGGAAAAATCCTCCTAGACTGTCATGAATGTAAGTTCAGGGCGCTCAGGGGAATGCAAACCCCAGAAATTCCCCGATTATCAGATTGTTTCCCGCAGCTTTAGCCTGCTCCCCGGATGCAAGGGTAAGAGGCCGTGGCGCGAGTATGATTCAATGAAGGGTCAAAATTGCCCTGGACGCCAACCTCGACTTCACATCCCAAGTCACCCAGAAATCCCAAAGTCAGTTGAAAAAATGGAAACATTCCTTGCTCAAACTGCCTTTTACACAACCTCACCATGAAAGAGAACGCAAGGTGGGGATCCATCATACCAGGCCAGAGCTCAACTGCCAGATCGACTGGCACTTAAACTTAAAAGGTTCCCCAAAGGGCCAGGTATCTCGATGATGGTGCCAACAGCGCATTGCATTATGATCTAGCGATTCCTCCAAAGATGTTTGGCACCAGCATTGAGACTTTTGGGGACGCTGACGAAAACCAAGACTTGAAGGTATGGGGATCGAGGTTTGAGTTTTTGGCGTTCTCAATTTGCTGCGGATGCATTACAGTCATGTTACCCGACCCAAGGGGGTTGCTCGATGTGATGATGTATTGTATGGCGAACCTTGGCTCGTATCATGCTGACAGAAAACCTTTATGAGTCTGGACTGATGCGAAGCTCGGTTTTCGTGATCCGCAATGCAGGGTGCCATCTGAAAGTAGCGCAACTTCAACACCATCCCCGCACCTGACACGTGGAGCCGAAAAACACTGGATCATGAGCGGGCGTCGGGTGTTTGTGATTTAGGACTTACGAGTAGCGATTCTCTTGGACTTAGATGGTTCGTGAACTCACCGAGCACGCTAGATCGTTCCAAGGTGCCCAGGACTGCATCAATTTGCGCAAGGGACCTCACAGCGCTATGACCCTTTTCGTGGATCTACAATATCCAGCCTGGTCGTACCGGTGTAGACTGTTTTGTAAGAAAACTTTGCCATCCCATGACACCCTATGCCCCCAGGACGAAACCATTAGGAGAGGAAACAACTAGGAAGCAGAACCTTTTTTCGTACGCCCTGTATACTATTTTGGAAGTTCTGCAGGAACCCTTGGATCTACTTTCTTGATCTTCTGCCGTTGGCGGAGCAGAATGCTTGTGCACATGTCTAAAACTAAATCCACGACACTCTTGGTACAGTAGTCAAGCAAATCTTACCTTTGGTTAGCTGGGAATGAAGGAATGGATCCTTATCGAAGTCCCTATATAACCCATTATAGTAATTTTAATTTTCTTCTCCATTCCCAGCAATGAAGAGGCGAATGCCAGTATCATCTCTCAGAAGATACCAAGAGGCTGGTCTTCCGTCTGTCCTAGCCTCGGCTGAGTGGGCTTAGGGTTTGGGTTTACGGCGTTTCAGGTTTAGGGTGAGTCCTGTAGTATTGCCTTAGGTGGACCCCCCACCCAGTAATAGTGACTGTAAGGGATAATAAGGATTATATTAGGATCCTCTTATATTCCTGGTATACCACTATTACAGGATGGGGGGTCCACCTAAATTATTGCCATAACTGGTACGAATATGATTTTGAGCTTGATTATTACTGTGGTAATTTCCACGGGACAGGACGCATTGCATATGAGTGATGGCTTGGGCTCCTGTTGAGCAGTCAAGAGTCTAAAAGCATTCTGCTGCAAGATGGCGAACAATACCCTAGGCGTCTAACCACTCCTTGCCGCGAGGGTCAAATACGGCCCCACTATGCCAAACCCTGAACCTCAAACCCCAAGCCCACCCTAACACACAAATCCTGAACCATCAACGGCTCCATGCAATCCGTCAGCAAGAAGTCCTAATCCTACAAAGTAACACTGTCAATCCTAAGTTATGCTTTCACATTTTGTGACCTCGACTCAGTAAGCGCAGTAAACATTGCTACTGCTGCTTGAGTAAGAGTGGGCTGGTTGGTACAGGTAACATCTTGGGGGTTATGTGGGGATCATACAGGGATCCTTAAAGTGCTTCCTCAAACACCACCATGGCAGCTCCTGAGCAGTCTTGCGCGGCATAGGCCACTGATGCAATTGGTTTAATCTTAGAAGGGGAGGGAGAAGATGATGAACCAGGGCTTCACATACCAGGCACACCTCAAGGTAGAGATTGTTAGCATCCGTGTCACGGGTCCATCAAGCAGCAACATCTGGCGGCTTAGACGGATGCAACCCTGAGATGACGAAGCTATTGCTAAACAAATTTCTTCATAACCTTCAGTATATTGTACTACAATGGTTCCTGGAGTTGAGATATTTTGTAGGGTCCTTGCGGGACTCTGCCCAGGAAACGTAGCAGCCCCTTCAAAAACCATTTGGTGCTTAATCATGGCGTGCAAGGCGCAAGGTGTATGACACCTTCGCCGCAGGGCTAGCCGCAGCTCGCTTTTTCACCTTGAAGGTTGAGGTGATTTCGGCCTTTTCAGTTATGGGTACTGCTGCATAGCCTAAGTACATATAGAGACTGTACCCGTTTCCCCGGTTCCCCATCAAGCAGTTGGAGGGACTCCCATTCAAAGCGATAGTCGTGCTGCACTTCTTGAAGTTTGGGTTAAACATGCTAGCTACACCTTCTATTGCGTTCCTTCCGGCATCTTGTGCGGTATACCCGCTAGCAAGTCATCAATAAGCTCTGCAAAAGCAGTCGCTTTTCAGAATCCACATGCATCCTTAGCACCAGAGGTCATTCAACACTACACCCTAACCCTTGAAATCCCAGCCCAGAACTGACAAATGTAAGTAGATATATATAAGTATAGGCATATGTAAGCAACTATGTATATACATGTATACGCGCAAGCATGCATGCACGCATGCACACCTACGAACACACGCGTGTATATCCGCATACGCATGTACATTGCATACACCTCCACGTAGACATGCATATACATGTCTTGACTTTTACCTTGCTGCGGCCTTACATTTGCACATGTCCAAGTGTACATTGATGCGCGTACATCCATACGCGCATATCATATACATACATCTAATACGCATACATAAATCTGTGGTGTGTATGCACATTTATACATGTAGGCAGGTCTACATATGTATATGATATGTAGATAGGAGCATGTTTGACACCTTCATACCAGGTCTTGGGCATGCTTCTTGGACGTAAGGCACCAGGGGAAGGGGGATGGGGCACTGAGTGGGAGGTTGGGTCCAGGGCTGTTTTTTCAGGGTTTGAGGGCTTAAGCTGCGGAGTGGGGGGGTTGGTTTGGGATAGTTCTGGGCTTAAGGCCCAAGATCTATGGCCTGCCGGACCCTCGAGCGTAGCTCCATCTTCTTCTGCCATCTTCACTTACGGGAGTCATAGGGACCTTGAGCCACCATCCCTCACCGCCTATCATCCCCATTCACGCCCGAATGCAGTTCTTCTATGCCATTGGGCAATACTGCGGCAAGTTGCGGCGATCTCATGCGAACTTGGCCCAAAAGCGGCTTATTCAGGAGAATTCCCTGGACTGGCCTGATTTCAGGAATATGCCTCCTGCAGTCCAATCTTAGAATTGATGAAGCCTTTCTATACGTCCCATTGAAACGTTCATATAATTCTGGTACAGGTGCAGACGATATTTTCCAACAGAAACTCAGGCAATCTCCATTCTGAACTGGACGCTTTTCCTATGTAGAGAGAGCTTCGTCATGTTTAGATTTCCCCAAAGCCCTCAATACCTCCTGTAAACCCTTGTAGAATCCCCAACCCTAAGCACTAGACCGTGGCTGTGAGCAGGAAAGGCCTCCACCACGGCGAAGGCTTTGCTTGGCCGCAGATTCTCACAGAGATTCAGGGAGCCCAGGGCCCAGGGTTTCAGGGTTCTACGTGGGTCCTAGACGGGACCGAAGTATGGTCTAAACACGTATGCATATGATGTATGCGGAACCAAGGACAACACATCTGTTTAAACCCTCAAAACCTGCAACTGCCCAGATTCCTGGATCTTCTTGACATCGTAACGAAGGCATTTTGAAGCATTTTAGGAAAGCCACACTTTGAGTGGCAGAATCTGCATAGATGGATATAATAGAACCGGGTCAACGCCTTAGTGCGAAAGAGCTTGAACCCTAAAGCTACAATTAGGTGCCCTGCGGTTGGGATTAGGGCTTTGGGAGAAACATCCCATAGAAAGTGCAAAGCAGAAAAGTGACCGTCCCATAAAATTTGATGTTACACTCTATGTAATACACAAAGCCCTCATTGTAAATCCTCAGCCCGAGTAGCTCTGCTGCTTAAACCTGAAAGCCCGAAACACAAGTTGGGTTTGCACATAGGCATGGCGCAGCGACGACGAGGAGCCCATCGAGGCTGCAGTGTAGCATTATCTATGCCGGGGCTTGCGGCTTAGGATTTTGGGGTTCGAGCTGTGGATGTGAGATGTCGGTTTTCGAGCTGCAAGAATTGGAGGTTAAGCCTGGTGGGCTGCAGTGTGATGTCTTTGTAGAGAACTTCATCTTCAGGGTCCCATTGTTTTGGTGTGACGGACAAGGAGTGATATCTTTCCGTAGACCTTGCACGCCGCTGGCGTGACAAAGCCTTAAAACCTCAATCTGCGGTGTACAAGTCCCATATGAGATCAAAAGTAGCCCAGTAGCATCTAGAGCATATCTCGCAGCAGGCTTAAGATGCCAGGACACCTGCTTGCAACTACGCTGAAGCATCCAAGAAGATCTAGAGGGCTTGAGATCCGTGACGTCTCAGGTGCTTGCTTGAGGGATTAAGGTCTGGGTGTGAGTGTAAGGCCTGCTCATATCAGTGTCTGCGCATGGCATGTTGATGGTCAGCCTACATAGTCGGCTAAATGATGATAGTTTGAAAGGTCAGCTGCCCAAGTTGGAAGCGTAGGCCGCTGATCAGGCCCTTTGCTATTGAGTCTAACATAACAGTGACCAGCACCAGGGCCGCAGGGAGATTGCCAGCAATAGTGCTGATCGTAGGTTCATCTAACAGAGAAATCGAGCGTTACGTTACCGAACCTACGCCGCGCATTAACAAACTTGATGTGGAAGGCTGAGCCATTTGGAAGTTGGCCCCTTCTGACCGCTATGTTCTGCAGTTACAGTGGAGTTGCAGTATCGCCTTCAGATAATTATAGTAGAATGCACCCAGGAACGGATTCTGTTTTCAGGCCCTTCCAGTATGCCCAGGTGGTTGGAGATCAGGTTGTTTGGCCCCGAGGCAGGAAGCTGAGAAATTTGTGCAGATTGGGCTTCGGGTTCGAGAGGATGGATGTAGATTTGAGAGTTTGAGGCTTAGGGCTTAAGGCTTATGCAGAAAGAGTTTCTGAACTCTGTAGGAATTGTCTGGAGCCTTATTCTGGTAAACTTGATAGTGGCCCAGGTGGCACGCTAAATCCACCTGCTTGTCCGTCCGAAGCCTGGAGACCCCTAACTTAGGGTTTCGTGTTCAGCAGTCGCTAGTCGCACATATGCTTATCAACTGGATCTCCGCTTGGAACTTGCTAGAGTTTGCGGCTGCTTTGCCATTATTCTGGCCCGCAAAATACCGTTCAACTGCGGAATCCAATGTCGTGCTCCTGAGACATGTTGGGAGTTTGTTTGAGAATTTCGCCGTATATGCTTTAGGGCACTTTTGGAAGTGTTCCGGAGGCCTCTGGGTATATTGAGTACATTGCCTGAGGTCAGGATCCTGAGATATACCGCAGACGAAACTAGTGTTGAACGCAACGACCCCCAAAAGCGACCCATAATTTTGGGAAACTTCTCAGAGTTGGTTCCCAAGCGCTTTAGGGTTCAGGGTTTGGGGTTTGAGGTGTGTAGAAGAGGGGAATTATTGCAGGATGTACGTTTTGGATCTTTTTGAGGGTTTGCCCAATTCCATGTCCCTGCAACTAGGAAGTCGGGACGTGCTAATCGTGGACGAGGAGACGGACACTTTCAAACTTCAGCAGGTTGGAGATGGAGATAAGGCCAGGGTCTCGAAAGCAGGAGCATCAAGGGTTAAAGGTTGAGTAGGAAACCCTTGGGGAGCTGTAACTTTGGCAACCGTTTTCAGCTGGTGAAAATACGTAGAAGCTATGGGGGGTTATGCGTCTGGGGAAGTTACTCGTAGACCAGACATTGCATCAACTTCTGAATACCCATGACTGGCTATCTTGCATTTCCCGCTTGCATCCCAAGCCCCCTAGACTCAGATCACCTTGAGCCCTGACCCATAAACTTCACAGCCCTCAAGCACCAAAACCAGCCGGCTTCCTGTGACGAAGATCCCATGTGAAGAGTTCAATGGCTTCTTCGAGCGCCTGGGATCCCAGAGGTGAGAGCACACATCATGAGAACAGGGGCTTGGAGTATTGGAGCTTTTACAAGCATTATGAGAGGATAGGTTTCTTCAATCTTCTACAGTATGCAGAGGCTCCTAAATACCTCTTCAGCCCCAGACTCAAACCTTCACCTACAAAGCCGAGGACAGTACTAGGCCTTTTGAGGTGGAGGAGGTCAGGATTTTGTGAATCAGGGTTTGGGCTTTGGGGTACACGTCTTGATTGTAACAACTCTTGAGATATGGATCCCTGGCATGTACCCGAATAGTATCAGAAAGCCCTCTTGGATGGGTGTTCGCGTTCGAGTGCATTGTCGGCGGTGGATGGTACCTAGCAATGCTCAGGGTCTTGGCAACTCCTGCGTTGGAGTTTGCAGAAGGTCTCGTTGCATAGCAAAAAGAACGATTTCAGATGTACCCTTTTTACATCCTGAGTGGAGATTCCTCAGCTGAGCCTTCGCGGTCTCGGCTTAACATGAGCCCTAAACTTCAAACCGTGGTCCCTAGTTGAAAGGCTACCAAAGCTCACACCCACAAGTTTCTTACTGGAAATGAACAATCAACCCAGCCAAGAACGACATTGGAAGCTTCAGGGCATCACCTCAAGCCCAAACCCAAAATGCAAAACCCCGAATCCCAAACCCTCAATCCTAAAACTAAGCCCTGAGCACAAAATCCTAAAACCAAACTCTTAAACGCTAAGCGTTTCGTCCTACATGCTCCGGAAAAGGCATCCGCTGCCGAGGTCAATCACACTGCGTCCGATGGGATGACGGTGACTCCTGGCCTGAGCCTGAGGGCCTCAGGTATTGCTGCAGGGGCCCGAATAATTAAGGTCCCTGAATCGGATAGCAGGACTGTATAGGGATATCACCTAGGGATATGTCGGGTTCTGACTTCAGTGTGCTGGAAAATTCTCATACAAACAACGAAGCATCACAACTGAGAAGCTGAAGTGAGATGGAAACTTAGACTGTACCGGGGCATGTTGTGCTGAAGAATCGAACAGGTTCCCAGAGCTTTCCTCAAAGGATATCGTACAAAGGCAAGGAGGTTCAACTTTGCGGAATGAACCGTGCCCAATGGCGCCAAGATACGTTGTGGGCTTGGCGGGGAGTGGTTTGGGATTTGGAGCTACATTGGGGCTTTCAATCCTATTACCTATATAAAGTTGTCCGATGAGCCCAGAGTAAGCCCTAAACCTTGATTTTGGACCCTAAACCCTGAATCCAAATCTCAAAGCCGTGAACCCGGCTTCCTGAACATCACACTACACCCTGAAAGCCAGGTCGCGAATACCAGGGCTGGCTCTTTCTCGAAAGGCCGAAGAATTGGTGAGCCCTGAAAGATGAGTTTGCTTTGGGATTGAGGTTTGGGCACTGGTGCTTAGGTACTAGGGTTTGAGGAGCAGGTCCAAGATTAGGGCTTAGGGTTAGGGATGAGGGTTGGGTAGGGTTGGGTGAAGGTTTAGGGTCAAAGTCGTGGGGCTTAGGCTTCAGGCCGAAACAAGTGTCACAAGCACAGAAAAAGTTCCGGAGCTCACCGGTGTCATTTTCAAGCTGCCTTTGATAAAGAGCAACAAGGCAGGAAGTGCAATTCTTACGATTATCTGAATGTCATTCTGGCCACTAAGGAGGGGCTATCCACATGGAACCCTTCTGAAGCATGAATATTCCGACTGCCCTTAAGCGTTTGCCGGGTATTGGGGATGTATTGTGTCTGGACAGGCGGATTAAACATAGCTGGCTTGGCACGAATTCCAGAACATTCTACGTGGCCGATCTCATACTCAGTGGGCGAGGGTTGCCCTGGAGAAGACTTGAGCTTTGCAGGTCCAACTTGTCACAAATCCATCGTTAATTTCACATAACCCGCAGGGTGGAGCCCACGCGTACTACTGACCCTGGAGCCTTGAAGCCCAACAACCAAAATCCTGAGCCTCAAGTCCTCCCAAAGTCCCATCCCGTGAAACTTCAGTCAACAGCATCGAATAAACCCACCGTTGGGTACCTCAGGCATCTAGACAGTGCGGTTTGGGGTTCACACCCTGCACACCGTATTCCTACCTACCAAGGGTTGCACACAAAGGGCGCCGAAGGCTTGTCTGAATCTTCGGAGGGCAACACGCGCGCGGGGACGTAGTTTCAGGTTTGGGTTTAGGGATTAGGATTTGGGTTTGACTTATTCTTGCGGCTTAGGGTTTAGGATTTGGGTGTCGGGTTTGTGTCTAAGGGTCCAGGCTGGAGAGAAGGGCTCATATCATGCGGGTGCTCTATGGCAAGCAGATGGTAAGGTATTTACACCCAAGACCACAGCAACCCACCGCAACCTGACAGTAGAAGTCTGCCTTCAGGCCGGCACAGCAGCTTAGGGCTTAGCATTTAGTTTGAGCATTAGGTCAAGAATTTGCGTTTAGGGCTCAGGAGCCACATCCTTTTCTCACCCCCACCCCATGTTTCGGTCATCGAGGTGTACAAGGGGGTTCTCTTCTCAAAAGTGATAGGTATAATCTGGAAAGTAGGGTAAATATGTTCTACATTTACCAAACAAGGATATACCACGTAGAAATGCATCATCGACTTCACGATCCCTTCCTCCCTTGCCGGTAGGAAGCTGGTCGAGAGGCGGATCTGAGACATTCACAGCGTGTTCCAAGTCTGGAAGTTTAGTCCAGGATCTGACAGAGTTGTAGGTCTTCTGGCGGATGGGTCCCTCATTTGGGTGTGGATTTCTCGACTAGGCAGTGTTATGGTTGAAGTGCTTTGCCGTTCTGGGCGTTCTTGATGCTTGAGGGGCTTGGGGTGTCGGTCTGTGAAGGTTTCGAATGGTATATGCCAGCGTTTGCACAGCAAAGGTTCCTCGGCAGCAGGTCAGAAGCCTGCAATCCCAAACAAGATGGGGCATTGCCTGAAGCAAGTTTGGGCTCATTCAGTCACCCGTGCTACCTCTTACATCCCTAACGTCCCCAAGCACATCTAGCCCAATGTGAGAAACCCGCACATGTGCAGGCTCTCCCTCTGGAGTATGACCAGCAGCTTGCTCGTTGGATTCCGTGGCTCCCAGAAGAGGCGTCACCACCAGCCTCAGGGGATTTTCCTTCAGCGTTCTCCTCCATTTGACAACGTACAAGGGCCGTTCGTCTAAAGCTGATGGAGCCTAACCTGCGGGTTAGAATTGAAACCTGAAAGCCATCATGGATAAGATGGCATCTGCAACTAAGAGCGTCAAGACCTGCAGGATGAGCAGGGTGTAGGACTCAGGTCAACTGGAGGGTAGGATATAGGATTGGCGTGTAGCCATTGCTCTCACAAATACAGAAAAGATCTTGAGCCCTAGCCTGGAAATCAAGCTTACGCATATCCCAGACCATGTTTGTGGTTTGTAATTGCATCAATCTTACCGTCCCGAAAAGACCAACAGACTTTTTTCTATCAAACCACCTGATTTTGTCTTTTTTAGCCAAACATCATGCCGCTAAGTACACGAAACACGGCCTTTATCTACAATCCACCAACATGCTGCCCACACGGCCTCAATTACCCCTTCGGCTTGAAAGCCTGAAGCCTATGTCACATTTACGCCTGGGATGACCAGATTAAGACAGAAATAGAGGGCAACATAGAATCAGGTATAGGAAAGCTTGATGGCTCGTAAACCCAGAGTAGCCCCCAAAGACATTGTATGATCCTTTGACTTTGAAACCCTGAAACCCTCCAGGCGATCACGACAGAACTAAGATGCAATTCCCTCGGTCTGGGCTTCCAGTATCCTGTCCCCATATTGGCTTCTTTCATTTTGCAGAAAACTTAAGTGACCCTGCATGATGTGCTTCCAGTAGGCAGTGTGCACGGGCTTTTGGACCCGTAGCATGTAGTATTGCTAGGCTCAGGGCCCCAACATACCATAGGTGAACTGCCAAAGAGGCCCGAAACCCCAGAACCTATAGCCCACGCCGTTTGGAGGAGCTCCGGAGAGAGACAGTTCACTGGCTTCCATCCCTGAATGCCGAGGTCTGGCAAGAGCTGTTCAAGGGGCAGGGCTCGAGGGAGCGGGGTTTTAGACTCAGGTGTAGCGTTTCTCTTTCTAGTTAATAATACGGGCAAACGTATGTTCAAAGCATGTTACAAAAACGGTTGTGTTTAAGCCGTGAAGAAACCTTTGTGTGGTGTTTCTCTCCCAGTGCGAATCGAAGGAGGGTTTTTGTGAGTACGTTGGATAAAACTTTATCAGCAGGGCCAGCGTCATCTTGCCCCGCTCGAAGAGCGTTCTGGCTGAACAACGAAAATTTCAGGTAAGGCTGGCCCTCTCCAATACGAAGGCAGCCAGCACTCGGAACTTTGTACATCTGTTTGACAAGACCGTACAGTCCCAAGAGTACCCTCTTCTTCACAGGGTATTTGGCAGTGGGCAAGCTGTTCTTTCTGCCCGAGGATGCATCGAAACAGCTAGCCGTGGAGCTTGCAGATCTTCATAACTCAAGCTGCATGACCCTCGAATACAGAGATCCCCGTTTAAATGACATCGAGACCCCGAATTTGACTGAAGCATCCTTCCTTTCAAAACCTTCCCAAGATCCGACTGCGACTGGCCATCCTGGATGAGGAAGCAGAGGAGCTTTTGGGTGGTCATGGTAGGGTTTGCAGGGTGTGCGGCAATTTAGGGCTGCAGGTGTGGACTATGAATTTAAACTGGCTTCATAGGAACATCTATGAACAGTCCACTAACTGTTTGCCTTCATGCGACTTGGGAAAGGGTCGAGGTGGACTCCTGGGGAGTTGGAAGCTTTCCAGATCCTGGTGGAACTGCGGTTTGGTCAGCCCAAGATCAAGATCTACTAACGCAGAGGAGAGAGTACATCATGAAGTCTACAACACTACTACACACAAAGCTGTAGGCCATGCACGTGTGAATGCACATCCTAAGTGCTTCACCTTCCAAATCTTTACTTCAAAGCCATCTATCCGCAGACCCTGGGAGGCCGTGCAGCTCCCTTCCGAGGCGACTCTGCGGCAGCTTAAACGTCAATTGCTGGCCAGTCTGGAGGAGGCCGCAGACGCACACTTGCCCAGGGGTCTAGAAAGTAGACTCCCTTTTCGGGCGCATATACAAAAGAAAACAATCAAGGCATGAGGTACGAAGAGTTCTGAGAGGTGCAGGATCGGTACAGAACTTTGGCTTTGGGATTTAGGGCTGGTATTCCCGAGCTGAATTACTAGCCTGGATTTGAGATCTCATCCCATGGTTGGACCATCGGTTTGACTGGCAAGACACCTCAGCTGTTCTTTATGAAAGGTGGACGTTGCTTTTCGCTGCTTACTTCATTTTCTTTAAACTGTAACAACAGCTGAACAGTGAAACTCTTTGTGTCCTGAAGACGAGGCATTGTGAGATATGAGGCTGCAGGGGAGCAAGTCAAGGTCAGTGCAAGCCGACTCACCATGGCATGCTTTGCTCGGAATTTGGTTTTAAACATATCTCAGGCTGCGTTAAAAGATCTGGGAAGTTCTTCCGTCAGCAGAATTAAGGGCGCAGGCGGCAGCCAAGTCAGGCTACTTGTTGCGCCAAAAGCCCAGGTTGTTAGTCAGCCAAGTTTCTATCAGCATGGCGCCAATCTCACAGAGCACCGAAGGTAAGAGGCTTCAACGGAAAACCTTAATGCCAAGCAGTCCGACCCGACATTGCCTCGTCCAAAACTTAAAACTGCCCGTAACCCAGATAGTACCGCAATAGAGTGGGAACTGTGTATGTAGATATGTAATGTCAGGGAAAAGGCCCGTAAACCAAAACCCTGAACCTCGAACTGTCTCAAGTACTTTTCGGCACCATCTCCAAGCACGGACCCCCACATCCTACACGCGGAGGACGAAAAGGAGCCCGACAACAACCAGTCTGAAGAGGAATCAAAGGCCCAGCTCTTCTCGTCTCTCATAATTATTTCGGGCTATACCGACTTCTTCGGTTTTTAGAGTGTACCTTGGATTCCTCATGGATACTGGTCGTGTATACCCACGGGGTGTCCATTGTGAGAGCTACAAACAATGAAGATCCTCAGGTCCCAGGGATCGAGATTGCAACTTGGGTCTAGGAACCAGGGAGTCGGGCATTGCTGCAAGGTTCCAGGGCTTTGTGAGTCTTTCTGTGCCAAGGTTTGCCATTCCACTGTGGCTCCAAGAGCTTCAGGTTTCAGGAACATTTCGGTAGCTCTGCGTCTACAGTCTACATTTGGCAGTAGCTAAGCTTGTACCGCCTTGCGATGTTGAACCGCTCCTTTTGGAATGAAATGTCTTCTGGTCGCGCACCGGATGTGCTTCAGCTAGCTGGGCTTTGGCTTGGCAGGGACTGGATTTGGTCAGGTCCTGGTTATGTCGTAGCAGATGCCTGTAAGAAACTTCGGAAAGCATGAGCCCTATGAAGGATCCTGCACCATTTTGAGGTCCGTAGGTTACCCTTTTGGAGCAAACCCCAGTAGTTGAAATCCCATGAGCAGGTTTTGGTTATGGCTGACTTCGATGCACTTCCCGTAGAGCTGCTGCGCAGGTGCTGAGTAGCGTAGTAGTCGACTTCTTGATTTAGTGTTTAAGGTGTAGGCACTGAGATTTCGATTTTGTGGCTCAGCGAAAATTTGGAATTTCAGGTTGGGTTCGGCGGTTCTCAAGCAAGGAGACCCTTCCCCCGCTTAAACTCAACGATACTATACGAACAACGTTTGACATGGTTCCCGTATAGTGGGAACCCTGATTAGGATTCGCAAGCTTGCAAATATCAGTGAGGGGGCATGCCAGAATTGCGCATGCTCTGCGAGGGGTCCCTATCCGGATCAATCAACTTCGGGGATATCACGCAGGGACTTGCGGGAGGTACCCCAGCATTGAAATCACCCAGTAACTTTGCATGTTTGCTGAGGTTTGAGGGTGAGAGCACCCTGGGGTCAAAAGGTTGGAGGTGCGAAAATCGGAGTCGTTTTTTGGGCTTGATATTGCTACCCTGCCGGCCGTGTTTTTTCATTTAAGCCTTCAGGTTGTGTTCGTTGAGTCCCTAACCACAGAGCCTAGAGTAGTGCCTAGAGATCGGCAGATGCACTCGCAAAATGAGCGGGCTTGCCACCACAAGATTTATGATATGCGGTCATGTAGCATATTGGGCCAGAATGCTACAGGATCTTGTTTTCAACTTTAAAAGCTGGCTTAGTTTTAAAAGTCGATCCCCAGATCCCTAAGCCCCACAAGCTCTTCAACAACAATCCCCGCAGACTCCTTAAACCCTCCATCCTGTACACTCTGAGGCCTAAATCCCGTAGAATCCTTAACCTTAACTGTGAATCCCTCAAGCTCCAAACTTTGAAATCCCAAGTCTTTCAGCATCTGAGTCTTACCTTTGCTCCGAGAGCTCTGCAGGTGCCGGGTCTGTACGCTGTCAAGTGCCGAGGCCTGTGGGAGGGGCAGGGGGAGGGGGGGGGGCGGGGGTGGGATTGGTGGGGTTGGGTGCTGCCCTGGTCTAGGTGTTTAGGGATTTAGGAGTTTAGCGCGTGGTGGCTCTGGGCTGTATGTTGAGGGCGAAAGGGTGCTGACGATCGTGAAGCGTTCGTATCTCGGACTAGGGGTATCTTGGTCTCAGCTTCTATGGGGAGTTCACCGGAGTATAGGGTTTAGAGAGGTATGTGCATGTGCGGTTTTTGCAGGCTTTTTACAGGATCTAGCAAACAGGACTTCGGAGTTTCAGAGGATGCCCCCCATAGGAATTTCCCTTTGCCTCCATTTTGGCAGCTAGTTGGCTCTTATATTGGAGTTTAGCTGATATTGTTTCATGACTTGGGGGTTGTGATGCACTGGCTTAGATACTTGCATTTTGGCATCAGTGTGCCATTCTTCTGGACCGAACCAAAGGGTTTTCGTGCTTAGGATTTGGAATTTGCCAACACTCCAAGGCGCTAAGCCCTCCAAGAAAGAGTTTCCTAGACCTGCACACACCCAAGTGTGGCTGTATCCTACCCTAAAATCACTCAAACTTAAGTCTTGTGCCCGTGGAATCCAGCCCCTGAAAACTGGGAGGCTCAGAGTGCTGGTCGGTATGGATCTACATTTTTGCAAAAATGTCTTCCGTGGGCCGTGATTTGTGGGGTGTTGAGGTCAAGAATGCCTTGCCAGCTTGCAGGCACCGCAGGATTTATACCACCATGCTACGCTTTATGGTTCAGGGTTTGTAAGGGCTTCAAGTTAAGGTGTTAGTGTTGAATAGAGTACGGGTTCTAAGAACGCTTTCAAGACAAAGCCCCCAGACTCTAAGACTGGTACCGTTTGAGCATCTCCCTCTGTCTCGCTGTTTTCCACTGGGATTCATTTCGAGGAGGCGAGTTGCTGAGGGAAGCAGTGTCTACCAAAGACTACTTATACCTAGGAATGATTTGAAGTCCTAGGATTGAGAACGTGATCCCTCAGTAGATAGAAGTCTGAATTTCCTCGAGCCACCAAGGAACTTTACCTGAAACCCTAAACCCTAGACTCCATTCACGGAAGGATGAGTAGAGATCATGCAAGCTGCAGGTAGGCGTTGCCAACGGAGGCTCCGGTCTCGCTGAGGCCTTGCCATGCCTGCCTTGATGGATTCGTGGGCTCACGGTTTTTGGGGAAGCTTAACCCGTAGTTTCACAAAGCGCAGAGCAGTCCCATTTAAGTAGCTGGGAATCAAAGGATGGATGCTTGGTGTAGTCGAGTTGCCGTCGATGAAGGTTTCTGATTGTTTCTAGTCTGTGCTGCCGGTCAAGTGCAGCCTGTCGAATCGTTTAGGAGTCTGGGGTGTAGTCTGCGATCTTCAACAAGGCCTGCAAGCACCCGGAGGCTTGCAGTCACCCCACAGTTGACTAGAGCGTGAGCCCTGCGAAGCCTTGCTGCTACACCCAAACCACATCGCTTATCTCTTTCTTGCAGACATTCAACATCAACAAGCACCTCTAAACCCGAAAAAAGCCCACTGTACATCCCAATCTTGGGCTTAGCAGGGAGTTCCCAACTTTTATCTGGCGATTTGGTTCCTAGTGTCCATCTTGCTTGGGACATGGCACGATGCTCCTTTCAAGCTTTTCGGTCAGCCGAGGTGTCGTCCAAAACAGCTTTGAGAGGCTCGGGTTCTTACATTGTTCCCGAAAAAATCTACCGTGAGTTTGCACTTCCAGTTGTGTTGTTCTGTATCACTCAACAGAATCTGCATGTACATGCCCAGCCACCAGCACCGAGGCACAATACACGTAGTTGCTGGGCTTCTGCCCCTATGTCCAAGCCTCTTCAATAGAACCTAGACCCCAATACCCATCCAATACCCATTCCCGCGCAGAGCCTCCTATCTCTCCGTCGGGGGCAGCCCATCAGTGGTGCAAACGAGGCCATCTCCTGGGCTTGTTAGGACTTAGGGCTCGTGTGAGTTAAGGACTTAGGGCTCGGATTTTTATGGGTCTGGGGCTTGTGATTAGGAATTCAGGTTTAGGATTTAGGCACTGGGGCTGTTTAGGGAGTAGAGATCAGGGTGCGGCGCGTGGCTTGGATGCAGGTTAAAGAGCCGATCTCGGTGCTCTAGGGTTTGGGCATTCGAGAGCTTGGCGTAAATAAACAAACGCATCGTAGAAGTTCCTCTGCAATGCATGAAGTAAAGCTTGCAACGCTTGGGATGCAAGAGTTGCTCCCTCAACTGTTTGTTTTTCTCCACAAACCCTTGACGAGCTGGCTTTGGGCTGTATATAAGCTCTCTTGCCAGAGTGTAGAAACACTAGTCTCAAGTGGAATACTTCACAAGAATGATGAGAATAGTTGTACAAAACGCAATAGTACCGTTGATGCCAGAAATCCTGCATGACTCACCCGAAGCACCTTTTGCCTTGGAACTGGAAGATTCTTCTATACGAGAGCAAGGCAGGATTTTTCATACGTTACAAACATTCTCTCTCGACCGTCCCTCTGCGTACCCTATGTAGTAATGCAGTATGAACTTTTAGAGTCGTAGGCATATAGCATACATTATACACATGTATAGGTTCATATGCATTACCTTCTTTGACCAGTGCAGCGCTTGCGCAAACGCAGTCATGCACATTTCTCAACCATATCCTTAAGCGCAGCTTTTGGCTTAAGCGCCAGCCTGCAAGCCCCAGTCATCCCTCAAGAATGCTTGGTGCTTGGTTGTCACCGACAAGTGACCCCGATGCGTGGAACTCCACGGAGTTGGCCGAGGGCGACTACATCGAGTTTGTGCCCTACGACTCCACGCACGTGAAGCAAGGCACCGTGCTCGCAAGGGTCGACAAGGTGGACAGGAGAAGTCGAACCGGGCAGTGCAATGGAGCTTGTTTCATTTCACTTTCATCATATTCGCCTTTTTCCTAACGAAGGCACAATCGTGGTGGCCATCATCAACTCAAAAACTTCGAGAGCCCTTCAGCAATCCCTCTCCTTGCACGAGCCTGAACTGGTCTCCGTTCTGGCATTCCTTTGGTCGGGAGTTCAGCCCCGTGGTAAAATTTTCGTGGGCACCATGGCAGCTTTTCGCTCCTCCTTCTCGGCGTTGGTTAGGTCTATTGGTTTGGATCCAGTGGACTATCTTCCATATTGCCTTTTCCGGGGAGGAGCTACCCACTTTAACCAGCAACCCCAATCACTGGGTCGGACCATGGTCCAGGGACGTTGGAAAATCAGCAAACTGCTCGTGTCTATGTCGATGATGCCAGGGCAACTTTGATTCAACTTCTTCTCCCAGCCCGCATCACCACCCTCCAGCCGAGTCGCTTCGCAAGTTTGACTTGTACGTGGACAAGTTGGTAATGGACGTTGGGTGATTGGCAGAGGAAGTGCCATGGTGATTGGAGAGGCGCCTCCCACGGGAGAGATTGGGCCACGGGTGTGTAAGGCTACCTTGCAGTGGTAGTGCTGTGGGCCGTCTAGGATTGTAAATGCCTTAGCACCCAACTTGGATCCCTGCCAGCCTATCGGGGCACAAAAAGTTGTCTCCGTGTTTGGACAGTCTTGTTGAGAATACTTTCTTTGACCAGCGCAGCGCTTGCGCAAACGCAGTCATGCACATTTCCAACCATGTCCTTGTGCGTAGCCTTTGGCTTCCACCACGTTCCCGGCCTCCACCCAGTGCCATAGTGACTGGAGATGCGCCTCCCACGGGAGAGATTGGGCCACGGCCCTGTAAGGATGGCCTACCTTGTAGTGGTAGTGCTGTGGGCCGTCTAGGGTTGTAAATGCTTTAGCACCCAACTTGAATCCCTGTCAACCTCTCAGGGCACAAAAAGTTGTCTGCGTGTTTGGACAGTCTTGTTGAGAAATACATTTTTAGGTTAATATACATATACCTATACCTATACGTATACATATACATATATGTATGTGTATGTGTATGTTCCACGTAAACATGCACATGTGTTGTCAACAAAGCTGCATGACAGGACCCGGGACACTTTGAAAGGTTCCCAAAGCAGTCTTTTGGTGAAGACTTACATCCCTGTGATCTTCAAAGAGGAACCCTACAATCCTCTTGGATCTCCTAAATTTCTTTGCATATAAGCCCACCATAATGAGACTGTCGAGCCTCGCTGTGGATTTCAGAGTAGAGGATTCAGGGTGTGCTATTTCAGGATGGTATGCGATTGGGGATCTGGCGTTCAGATTAGTGTAAGGTCTGGGATTCTGGTTCGACATGTTTACAGTTGGGGTCTAGGGTTGAGGTTTTCAGATTCCACTGCTAAGGTTTGAGGCTTTACAGCATGATGCTTCGATGCTTTCCTTGTTTGGGCTGTTCCATAAAAGGGGCCTAGGACAAGGGATGGCCGTGGTTCAAAAGGCCGAGGTACCTAACGTCGTGATGATTGCTGAGTTCCGGATCCCACTAGCAACCTTGTAGTTAAGGGATCTTGCACTGGCTTCTTCTGGGTGATGATTGAGTTTGGCTTACCCCAAAACCGGATGACTCCACGAACCTGAAGCAGAGATGCCCCCCGCGATTCGCTCAAAAACGACACAGTACGCAGAACATAAGACGAAGACACTCCGCTCTCAACTCCGCACTCTCCACTCCATCCACTCTCGACTCTCCATTCCGCTCTCTTTTCCATTCCATTTTGTTCTCCAAACCCCCTTTCTCCATTCTCCACACCTTCCACTGCACCTGCGATCCTGAACACGAAGGTCCCAAAGCGACGACGGTTACGAGAATGGCAGCCTCCAGGTGCCACACCCTCGTGGCGGCTGACAATTTGACACGTGACGAAGACACGAGGATCCGAAAACAACAACATTACGAAGATGGCTGCCACCAGGGGTCCCATCCCCGTGACGGTGACACGTCTGACACATGGCGAAGACACGAAGGTCCAAAAGCGCCCAACTTTCCCAGACTTTTGAAAAAATGGAGAGTAGATCGCCCTTTAGGATACCTAGAAATTACCCCACACTAGCACAACTTTCTAGATCCCCCCAAGGGTCTGGATGCAAGGATGGCCACCCTAGAAGGTCCAGCCGGGTCGAGACACTCACGGACACTTGCGAAGGCTTCGGGATCACCAATGCAGCGATTTTTGCTCGCGTGTTGGACTTCTGGTCTTGGACCCCAACACTTAAAGTGGGAAACAATCTGCAGGGCAGCCAGGAAAAATTGTTTTTCGTTACATGTTGTCTACTTCGGACACTGTTCAACAGCGAGGCCGGCCGGGACGATAGCATGTCCGAAGAAGGTTTTGGGAGTGTTGCGCTGACATCCAGAGGAACATAATGTCTTGTTCTAAAAACGAAAGAGCGAGTGTCAAGGGCCTGGCAGCCGGGTTTAGGTTGGATACGGGGCCTGCCCTACAAACCCCCGGGGATTGCAATACTAGATATGTTTTAGACCCTCACTAAGTCCATATTTCACTGTCATTGGGTGGAGCAGTATCCAAAGCTCAGGGTTTAAGAGTCCTCCCGGAAGCTTGACATGAGCCCACACTTCGGCAGCTTTACATCTCATGTATCCGACCAGCAGATGACACCGAATCCTAGAAAAAAGGGCACATCCTTGTCACCCAGCTTGCAAAGTTGCCGTGGAAGTTGTTTCTATCAGTGCACCTAGGTTACAGCGCCCGAAGTTAGACGTACACATTTACGGCGACCCAACCTTGATGCCCGAGCCACGGCATGGCCTTGTGTGACCTTTGATGTTCCACACCTCCTCTTGGCTCTTGGCCTTCATCAAATTGTCGGTCAGACAAGACAGCTTTCGAGCCTTTTTTTTCGATGATTCTTGCCGCGCGCGTGTTTGCTGAATGAAGTTTTTCTGGGATAAAACATTAGATTCACAGAGGCTGAGCTCCAGCATGTAAACAAGATCTGCCGATGCTGGTTTCGGCCCAGGCCACAAGTTGTAACGGCTTACGCGGGCAACCAAAGGAATGGGCTCAACATCGCTTAGCTTTCCGCGTTCAATATCTCATATTCCGATTTTGACGATTGGTTAGCGAAATCTGAAACCACGAAGGATGCAGGGCGGGCACTCATGCTGAGATGGGCAGCGATGGATTTTCGCATGTTTGTTTTGCTTGCATATCCGTTGGAAGTCCGACGATGCTTCGTCAAATCTAAAGCAATCCTCTGGGCGCACGCATCTCCTGAGGCAGCTGCGCTGGGCGGACTTTCCAGGTGTATCTGGGCATGGTGAAGTTTAGCCAAATTCGGTGGATACTGTCCTTTCACGTGGTCATGATATTGGAAGGCCGTACATGTAGGTCTCCAGGCCCACCAGGGCATTGTGTCGTAACAAAGCGGCATGATGAGGTGCGTTCTGCTTCTGAGTTATGCGAATTGGAACTGCTACGTTTAATTACAGGATTTCAACTTCGGTTTCCAAAGACGTGTGCCAAAGCAGTGGTTGCTGTTTGTGCAGTCGCACAAAAATTACCATACAGCACGAAAACACGTAGAAGCTCTTGGTTGATATCTTGATGTCATTGTGGGACACGTTCCGATTTCAAGTGGAAGAAATTGTTGCCATACCCCGGTACCATCATGTTGTTTTTCTATGATGAAGTCATATCCTTGAGTTTGCTTACTGTCCGTGTATCCTTTGTGTTGTGCTGTGGCTTATGCGAGAGCTCGTGGCGCGGAGTTGGAGCAAGACAATACTTTTCCCCGAGAAAGCGCCATACCCAGGATCGCAGGGGACACAATTTCAACAAACTCCGGTGCAGAAACCACATGTCTGAGGGTTGCACTTACCCCTGCGCTTGACAGCCTTGAGATTTTCCATTCGGAACAAACGAATGTTGTAGCATCAGGAGTTCTTGTTTTAGCAGGGTTCGTTCGCCGGTTCCATCAATTTGGTATTGCTGTTTGGGTGTTTATGTTGTCCATCTTTCTGAAATGTGCAGGCTCCCCTTGGGTGCAACATTAGTTTTGCAACAGATTCCTTGTGTCACTTAACAACGCAGTGGCCAAACATTGGGGCCTCCGTTGGCGTCAATATCTCAACCTCGGGACACGGAGCACGGGCACTGCTTGAACTAAATCAGTTTTTTGCCACCACATGCTGCTTGTAGTGGCTCTTGGTTTGCAAATGTGAAACAGTAGCCAAAATACAACAATCATTCAAAACGTACACTGTGGGTCAACCCTCATTTAAGTGCACTTCCCAAAATCCTAACTGCATCTCGACAGGCGAGCTACGTGAAGCAGCCACGATGTTCTTGAGAATTTGTTTTGGAAAAGGTTGATAATTCAGCCTCACGAGGTTTCGACATAGCTGTCTCGAAACGTGTCATCTCCCTCAGGAAGCCTTCAAGCATAGGTCCTAAGCCCTTGACTTGAAGAAGGTGGTTGCAGTGGATGCGATGCTTTCTTGCGCCATGTACCAGGCAGTTGCATATCGAGTGCTGTCGATATGACTTGACGAAAATGTAAGAATGGCATAGCTGCCATACAGAGCTGAACAGACTATGTAAGGAAAAGAGAGCAGACGGACAGATGTTGGGAATTCTATGTCATGCGAATGTATTCTGCTTGCGTGTGTTGGAACTTCCATTATGTGACACTCAAGAGTGGGCTGGTTGAAGAAAGATTCGTTGTGTCCTTTAGGTCGAAGTCCTTCCTTCAGTATAGGTTCTGCTAGATAAGCATGTCTGATCGGCAAGAAATGTATGTACACTGGCATCTTGAACAAGAAATCGGTCCATGCTACTTGTTGCTGTAGAGTCTAGTCTTGATGCTTTCCGAATCCAGCTTTTACCCATATTGGTCACCTTTAACTAATACTGGCTCTTTGGAGAAAGCCCCATGTCAGAGTTTGCATCAAGATGTTTGCCAAATGAGAACGACTTTGGCTTCCCCCAGCGCAGAATCTTGAAACCAGATCCTAAGTCCCATCTCCAAAAGCTTCAACTGAAAGACAGGTACTGTCTGTCAACAGTCGTACACATGCCTTCCAACAGGGGATTCATACATCAAGAGGTAGAGAACAGAAGTGTGCGCAGGAAGAACGTTGATGCTGCACTTGCGCTGTTGAAGGACATCACTGCTAGCGTGATGAGGTGCAGGATTTCGAGGCTCAAGACACCAAAGTTTGGTGTTCAGCTTGAGGATCCGGGAGCCCAAAGGCATCTTACATTCGGGAGCAAGCGCTGTCCTGCCCGATCAACGTGACTTAGGCAATGTTTCATACCACCTACAATTGAAGTGCCGTGGAAGTATGGTAACATGCTTGGTTCATCATGCTTCGAAATTGAATCCGGATCTATGTGGCAGGACGGTAGTCTACCAGCGGCCCTGGTTTGGATTCCACATCGTTTGGGGCAGAGTCCCAAAATCCAATTACAATACCCATATATTGCTAGGATCCTGCGTAGCCCAACCTTGAGAATTCCTGAATGTGGGAAACGCTCGGGCTATGACCAGATAATCAACCATAAGCTAATAGGCCTTTCCAGCTATTATTGTTGATTATACGAGTGGTTAGTAGTGTACGTACCAGGGTTTGTCGGCGGCGAGTCTTCAAACAATGGCGAAGGTTACCGCACCATCTCCTGACAGTAGTGACGAGACAGAGCTTTCTTCATGGCACGCCTTGGTTCCCTAATCAGGTGGGGTCCTTGCAGATGGAAGCTTCCTTAATGCCTTGGAAGCTTGAGCTTTGAGTCTTCCGAAGCGCCTGCTATCCAATGAAGTGGCTGCAAGCAATGTAAGCTTCTCTGGCCCGCCCTGGTTTTGCAGCGTTGGAGTCCGAAATCCGAAGTCCCTCCGAACCCCAGTGCCTCAAAGTTTCTGCACAGATGGGAAGCAGTCCATCCAAGCCTTCAGCCACAAATGGGTTATGTTCACCAAAGAATGAGGTATTGGATTTTTCGGCACCCCCCCCCCTTCCCACAGTCTCCCACAATCCATGTTTCTAGCAAGCATCACTGTGAGGACCCAATCATGTTGCACACCCAAGTTTTCAAGCATTGCTTGCACCACCATGAACAAGTAGCTGAGCCAATGTCCCCAAACCTTAAACAGAGGACTTCAACTTACTGGTTCTTAGTAGGTGATAAGGGAAAAATCTTTATGTAATCCCCATATAGCATATTCCCTTATTCCCTACTAAGAACCAGGCAGTTAATCTCTACACCTCAAACCCTTTCAACACTAACTCCTACGGAAGCCGTAGAGCAGGAGCGACAATTCCAGATGTCCAAGGAAGCCCTCGGGCGCTCTGGCGACGAAAAGGAGGTCGTTAAAATTGTTTCTGGGAGGGATCCAGAGGAGATAGAGAGTTTCGGCCCCTGCATTCATGTACACGCCTGTGGTGTAAAAGCTGTTCGCTAAACCTCATTCCAAGTAATCAGGCTCCTAGGTCTGGACTGAGGAGAGACATCCCCCAGAGCCCAACAACAGCCAAAAGTCAATATAGGCCGGCGTCCCAGGATCATCTCAGGAGGATTCCTCAATTTAGAGGGCTTGGGCCTTCTGGGCACGTTGCAGTCTCTCATTGTTAACATATCGATCCTTGAAGATGTTGGTCCTAGGGTTTAGGATTTGGCCAGCGCTAGGAAAAACAGGGACCTGGTCTTTTCAGAGGTGCCTGGCTAGCCCATCCATGATGTTCGCAAGTGTCTCAAAGGCAAGCAAATACTCCTTTATATGCGCGCATGTATCTACACACTCCCCAAGCCAATTTGTTCAGATCCGACAAGACAACAAAGACTACTGCCCCTTAGATGGGATTGTTTGTCGACAAAGAGGCATGTGCACGGCCATGTCATCCCAATTCGGAGAATTTTCGGTCCCCAGCCACCAACCCCCCTAACAAAATGGGTAAATAATGAACCAGAGGCTGAATGCTTTCCCAAATCCGCGTGGGCAAGAGTGCAACGTGAACCTTGACTGCTCAGCAGTCATCCTCAAGGATGAAAGCTCCGCCCTAGCGCGGATCCTAATTCTTGGGCCGTCTGAAATCTCTTCAGGGCCTTGTAAACCCGAAATCCTAACCCCCAGAACCTAAGCCCCTAAACCCCTAAAACCCTAAACCCTCCCTGCTCAGCCCGACATTTTTGCACCTTACCTTGCTGCCCTGCCAGGCGATCCTCGAAGCCAGCGAACGCCGAAATTGGGAGCGCTGGCCACCTGCGGCAGTCCCCAGAGTGTTCTTGGAGCAGTAATGTGGGTTTAGGGTGTTAGGGTTTACCACCGAGATTCTAGAATACTGCTGTGGAATACATTTAGAGATAAGCCTGGAGGGATCAATGGAGGTCTGCTTTGTAGAACTCCGCAGGGCTTTTTGTAACCTAGGCATGGTGTTGTGCTTCAGCTTTACCAGAGGCTTTGTCGGGTCAATCCTTAGCTTCGTTTGTTTATCAAAGTGGGAGCTTCTCACAAGAGGCCTGTATCATGCTGCAGAGAAAGCCTGTATTTGGAAAAGAGCCTAGGTTCTGCAAGGGTTGGCTGTCTTGGAGAAGGAGTAGTAACCTGAAGTGCTGATGCTATTCCTCCAAAATCCCGGATTTCCTAGTATAGTATGGTGCTCTCTGCGAACTATCGATAGAGAAGAGGGGTAACATGGGCAGTATTGCTACTGCACCCCTGTGATGTTTTTGCTGCTATCCTTAGGCTTGCGGCAATACCTGGCATGAGCCCGGATGAGTGCTGGCACGACTCGCTCCTGTCATAGCGACTACAAGATACCGAAGTCTACATACCTACGCCTTTTCTCCGTATCTGGTTTGCCAGCGTTGGAGGGTGAAGCCGCAACGATCTTGGTTGCGGGCTTGGTGTCTAGTAACGTAAAGAATCTGAACCCTCAACTCGTGAGCTGAATCCGAAATCTGAAGCGCGTCAGCCACGACTAAACACAATCAAAACTCCAAGGGCAATTTCCTGAAATCCCATGTACTTCCAAAATACGACGTTCAAGGAGCTTTGATTTGGCTGTGTGTGGGAATGAGAAAGTGCAAAACTGCAGAAGCACAATATTGGCCTTTACACATCCAAAAATAAGCCTTAAAGACAGGGACCATCCCCCGACACGCCGTCAGGGCCCGCATGATTGCAAGAAAGGCTCCTTGATGTATTTTCCTGAAGTTCCTACATGTATGCCGAACCACTAAACACAAAACCTATCTAATTCACAGTCCCCTGCAGCCTCGAAAAAGGCCTGGATTTGCCAATTGGCCGATGGCAATGATGTGTTTCGACAAGCCACCGACAGGCCGCATCCGTGTTCGTTCTTGTGATTAAGCAGATGGCCTCACAGGCTTGCAAGGCAAGCAAAAAAGTTTTGGTAATCATGATGCTTTGAGAGCCATATCCCAAGTGGAGTGCAGGGACCAAGTATTTTGCAGGCATCTCATGCAAGCTGCGTATTGCATTCGCGGAGTCAGTTGCCCTGGGCAGTAACAAGAAATACCGCCGATCCTTCATGGAAACTCTGTACCAGCATCCTTGTACACCTTCTTAAGATCTTTTTTTGCCGGGGCAACTAAAAGAATTGTGGGCAGTATGAAGATAAAGGGCCAGGGCATGCTTGGCCAGCATACAACCCCATTCAGATCCTCAGAGCTTTGCAGAAGAAATGACGCATATAGCACTTTTTTGCAGAGGCTGCTGCGCGAGCTCCACCACCTTCGGAGGACGCAGCCGTTCCGAAACGGTAAGCAGAGGTTCCAGTGCGTACATGGACCCCAGACTAAAGGAACGAAAGCCTTTTTTGGAGTCGCGTATATACACCTCTGCGACCATTTCACAAAAGGAAGTTGTATATCACACCTGAGAATCTGATGGTTTAAGGTTCCTACGTAAAGAATGCAATGCATACAAATAGGGACCCTCTCAATGGCTCAATTGGCACGGAAGCGTTCCGGAGCCTTCACTTGTGGGGGCCCTACGCTCAAAGTATTCCTTGGGATGAAATAACCATACAGTAAGGAGTTCTTGAGTTCTTGCGATGTATCATGGCTTGATCCTCTATTACCTAATGCCGAGGGCCATGAGAAAGAAGCCAAACGATGTGGGCACATGCTGCAAGTTGGAATGGCTCAGTACTTTTCTCACGTCAGTAGCTTGGGATGCATTCATTAGTGCACTAGCTGTCATTGGAAGGGTTGTGTAACAGCACCGAGCCCGTAGCTACGAGCTCAGCTGCCCTAACCCTTTCAGCCATGAAACTAAATGCCGTAAACCTAAGCCATAAAGATGAACGGCCTTTTGATTCTGGGCGGTGCCCTGCATTTGTGGGGGTCCCTGTGCCAGGTTTGAAGGGGCTCTTGTGATGAAGAGTCCCAGTTGGCAGTTCGAGCTCCAAAACATGCCACCGCAGGAACTAAACTAAACTTATGCTGAAAAGGGCTTGAGCTTTAAGGCTCAAGTGTAAGTTTCCAATTTGGACATCCAAGAGCAGTGAGACATTCGAGCTTCTTGCGGCGTATGGTGGTCTTAGATTCACTTCAATTGGGTCCCGCTGCCAACTGCTTCATGCGTTCGTACATTGAGATGTATATCCTGGCCATCAGCAGATTGCTTGCAAGCCTTCTGCCGGAACGTCGTCTCAGTTGTGAACTTGCGTGCTGAAGCTTCAATTTGATATTGTTTGATTCTGCTTGAATCTAGCACCTTTTGAAGAAGCATTTCCTGGACAATAAGAACAGCAAAGACATCCGCAGGACCCACAGTTTGGACAAACCATTAATTTCAAGTGCAGGAGTCAGCAGCAGGAAAAGGAGAGACCAGAGGAGACGAGGGTCTTTCAAGAAGGGAAGGTCTAGTTTTACAATTGTTGTGTACTGTATGGTACCCAATAATATAGGGTTCAGGGCCCTATAATGGAGAATCAAATGGAAAAGAAAATGGAAAATGAAATGGAAACTGGGATTATATAGGGGTTACTTGTGTAGTATTTTTGTAGTTATCAGGGCTTGGGCATTAAGCCACCCACAGGTTGCGATCCAATTGGAACATTGGATACACATTGAGGCAATGTAATATTGCAGTTCCCGAGTCACTCCGGAAATTGCACGGCCCAAGCCAAGGTATACGTGCTTATGTACAACTCGAGTATTGATGCTGCCCGATTGCCTTACGTGAACGATGCAGTCGTATCGACAGGCCACATCACGGCCCAAATCCAACAGAGGAACCTGGCAAGAAATCGGAGTTTTCAAGGCAACAACAAGGCAAGTCTAACGTAGAAGCCTGAAGAAGCAGCACAGCCTGCCCTTTCTGGCTCATGCAGACAGACATAAAATTGCATATGACCACTGATATATCGCAAAACTGAGTTCCTATCATTCGGGGCCGTACGCCACTGTGGTAAGCATGCTTCTCAGAAGCTTTCTCCGCATCAGGACCCTACGTCAGAACCTGGACTGGAAAGCCTAGACCTTCAAGAATTCCCATCATTCGAAGAAAATAACTCAAATTCATGTCCTGTTAGGGCCCCAGTACTCTTGAGAAAGCTCTGGATGCAGGACTGTCACGCTCTCTTCGGCAAGGCGGCAGACTCAGATCAAGTTGGCTGACTGATTCTAAGTGTCTTCGTGAGTTAGGTCAAAGGACGAGGTGTAGGACGCAACATACTCCTGTTACATGTGGAACCACTGGGAGGCTTGTTGGCTCGTTGAAGCTGACCTGATTTCAAAGCTTCTTGAGATTTTTAGCTGAGCTTCACGTTTGAAGAGGAACCATAGAACTACGTATTGCAAGTAACACATGAACGAGCCGAGCATGCGTTTTGCGACTGAATGCCCTGTTCCATTTCCTTTGCGGAGATCGCAGCACTTTTGCTTGACACTGCACAGAAATTTGATAGCTTGGCTGCCATGGCGAAGGGAACGCCCGAAGATGTCCGGAAGAGCTTCAAGGTGTTTCTTGACGATGATAGCTGCGGATTCAGCTCAACGAAAGCTAGATGGGTCAAGGCAGGCGACCTGCGTTGCTTCGTGGATGGTCGCACGCCCGTTCACTACACCCAAGGTGACAAGCCTCACGTGACTATCAGCAAGTCAGATGTTCTCTTTCTGATTTGCATGACACGAAGGGCAGACAGTTCCTACATTTGGCAAGCTTGGCAGGACCACTGCAATGCGCAGAGCCTAGAAGAAGCAGAGAGGGTGGTAGCAGATGCGCCACATGACAATCTGCATTTCTACCTTGGGGAGGCAGGATCGCAAGAGAAAGACACACTTGCAGACTTGTTCACGGACATGATCATCGGGAAAGATCGCCTCCCCAACTTGTGGGAAGTTGTCGACTGCAATGGAGACAGAAGTGTCAGCTATTTGTGGCCAAAGGTTCTTGATGCTACGGCTACCTTGGTCAAACAAGCAGCCGAACAGGCAGAAGGATGTAAGCTGACCCTTGATGATCTATTCGATCGTCAGAAATCGCGGTGGAGATTGAATCCAGATGAGAAAGGCATGGCGGAACACTTCTGGCAGGATCTCCTGAAGTTTGTTGATAAAAATCTGGACTGAGCAAGGCACCAACTTGCTTACGAGCACTGACCGCGCCCTCCCTCCTGAACAGCCTGGGTGAAGGTGATCAAGACTCAACATGTAGCAAACATTTCCAGCCTTGTTTTGCACTAGGATCTTTGTGCAGCCATGCATGCATGCATGACCTTCTTTTGGGTTCAGGCTTTCTCTGAATGGCATGGGTTCCTTCTGGGAATGCAGAAGCAAGACTTTTGAGAGTTCGGCTTTCTTTCACTTGTGCAACACAGTCAAAAGAAATCTTATTGTCTGCTGGTTACTTTCAGATGCCCCAAGCCTCTACCCATTGACGACCTGCATCATGACGCGGTTATCAGATGTGAGTTTCTAGAGGTACTCTCTCGTTCTTTTACCCCAAAGGCCATCCCATTCTTGCCGCCTGCTTTGGAGATCACTCACCGCGAGCATGTTCATTCATCAGATTCTAGCTGTTGAGAGGCAAGGCCAGGAATCTTACATCCTTATCTCGAAGTTTCTTCAACTCTATCCACCAGTCGGATTTTTAAACCCTACACGAAAAGCCCTAAGCAACAACTCTCCGAAGCACCAATCCTGAGCCCTGCCACGTACACCCTAACCCCCACGCCCTTAAGCCCTCTACCCATGCACCCCAATCCCGACCATCTGAATTGAATTGAGCGCATGGCCGATGCTTTGGGCATCCAGACACAGGCACAGAGCTTGGTGGAGGAGCCCCAGCCAAAACTGGCAATCAAACGTTAGGGAGGAAGCGTTTGAAGTTGTACTTCGGGACCAGGGTTGAAGGATGTGAAACATGGGCTTAGGGTTTAAAAAGCGTGTAGGGTCAAATCTGCATGGAGCTCGATTTTGGATCGAATTTGGGTAGATAAGCAGTCATCAAACGACATGGGTACATCTCAACAGAAGGCACCCTGGTTTTGCAGCAAAGCAGTAGAAACCTTCTCAGTAGTAAAGGGGCACACCGAAAAACCTCCAAACCCGTCCTGACTCGTGCCTGTTCATTTGAACGCGTAGAGCCTGAGAGGATTCCAGCAGCCGAACACGAACCGTCAACCAGAGGCTGCCCGAGGATTTTATTGCTTAAGGCTTAGATGTCAATACATTGGGTACGGGCTCAGTGGTCAGGGCTTGGGTTAAGGTTCTAGGCGCTTGGGGCTCTGTGAAAGAGTAGGCAGGCTTGTTGTGTGCATCCTCAACCCCAAGCCCAAGTCTTCAATGTGCCATGTCACAGCTATGTAGTGCTACTCGAGGTTACGTGTGGGACACATGTGGGTAAAGATATAGTGACCACCCACGCAAGTATCCCATGAGAGTCATTCTAAAATATTTCAGGACGACCCTATCATCCCTGTCACTTGCATGCATCTCCAGGATCCTGCGGAAAAGGTCTTTTCTCGCAGGTTCCTCACATGTTGAATACATTAAGGGGTCGGGCTTTCCTCAGTCCTGTCAGGTCAACTTGCAGGGCTATTGTAGGCATCTTCCACTCAGAAGAACCAACACAGCAAGAAGTTCATGTGGAGAATGTTGGCCAATGTTGCCCCTGTTTTGCTTTCATACTAGCAGGCATGTTGTAAGCGATCTGCGCGTGACATGATTTAAGTCAATGCTACAGCTGCTACGCGTTTGCAGCCCAAATTTCCAGTACTCAAGCAGGTCACCGCTTGGCGTGAAGTTCGTAGCCCTTAGCAGACTTGCTTGGCAGATGTGCTGTGGCCGCGTTTGCACACAAGATAGGAAAAGACAAGCCTAATTCGAGATTGCAGGGATTCAGAACAAAGGCACCCGCGATAGTTATCCTTTATGTCCCAGCAGTCTCCTTCAAGTTTCTCTTCCGGACGGCTTACAAGGGTATCCTTCTCTTGCCTCGGACAGAATGCCTGCCCGCCCGTTCGAGGATTTGCTTTTACCTCTTCTTCGCGCGCGCAGTGCAGCACCTCACCTGTTCCAAAGCTGTGTGAAATGCTGAATCCGAAGGAGGGTGGAGTATGTCGGAATTGTATGCAAAACAGGCGAGCTTCTCGTCAGCTTTCGAGGTCTCCAATTGAACCAAAGATTACATGAACTTTTCAACTACGGCAGGGCACTTACGCTTGTGAAGCTACCGTGTCTACACCGGCCAACAGCTGATTCATAGTGGCATAAGAACTGTGGCCAGGAAGTATAGCCCTGAGGCGCGAGGGCTTCGGCGGACAAAGCGGAATCTCTCTGCGTGGGAGATCCTAGACCTCAAGAGGCTGAACCAGAGACCACTTTGAACAGGCAGCAGTGAGGATCGCCTAAACTTATTCTAGAGATTTCCCTCAAGCTGTGCATGAAGCAAGAGGGAAGTCGTGGCTAAGCGGCCTCCAACCTTTGCAGCAAATTCTTGACCCCAAAATCCCTAAGCCCCAAGCAGCACAAAACTTAATCTTTCAGAACCACTAGAGCTTAAGCTCTGAACTCTCCAACATAAACTACCCTCAACAGCAAATTGAACTCAAGGTATGCGGTGGCCTCGCGGGACTTCCTGGACATCTACATCATGGACCTGATGTAGACGCCTGAATAATTGCCAATATTATTTTTAAGGATCCTTGTATAAGTATGGTATGGAGTACCTCAAACATACCTCAACATGACATTGGTTGTTTCTGGCCCACTACAGTGCCTCTGGGGATTGTGCCTTCGGTGCTTCAGGACTAGAGCCATGGATCCCACTTGCTCGCCTGACTGTCCGAACAGAAGCTTAGTAGGGACCCGCTGCCCCAAATATGCACAGGTACTATAAAAGCTTGCAAAACTACCTATCCTGCTCCTTTATAATCCATTCTATGCTCTACCCAAAGAATCCTATTCTACTTAGATTGGCCAGTAGGCTTTGGAGGTATACTTTCCCCAAAAACCTTTATACCAATTATAGAGGCCGCTACAGTGAGCTTTGTAAAATTTAATCCCAATATAACCCCAATATATACCCTATACTATAATACTATTATAATCCCAATATAACAAAAACATCAAAGCTTTGTAGGACCTTTCCAGCTCCAACGAGACGGTGGGTCTGGTAGAGTCCACCTGCGGTCTCGCAGCGCTGGCAGTGCCTCGGCTTGGTTCGGATTTCTCCAAGGTGGGATCCCTAGGGTAGCCCTGGCTTGAGATACCCGAATTTCTCAAAGTTGTGGTGTTGACCTACCCAGGGGTACCCTCTCCGAAACGCAGCAATATGCTGTGAGGTTGGGACGTCTGCTTTACAGGGTGTGTTTGGCTCAGTTCCCGTTCTGGGCTTGGGAGTGTTGATTCAGAGATAAGACTAAGAATGCGGAAGTCGCCGGGCAGTGTCTTGAAATCTGGCTCGATTACACAGTAGCCACTCAAAGCAACCCTTAAATCTGTCAGGAACTGAGCTTGATGGATTGGCGTTATGGTAGCCTCATACAATCCTGTATTCAATCTAAAGGCTTCAGCGGGTTACATGTAGGATATGAATCAGGGTTGCAGATACGCTTTACCAGTACTAAACAGGGATTGTACTATAGTTTCGTGACTTGCCGGGTTCGACCCCGAGCCCTTTACCTTGAAGCCTAATCCTAGCCTCTCTGAAACATGGTTCAAAAGCCCAGGTGTTGCTTCCTTGTGGCATCCTCACAGATCGCTGTCAGCGATTGCGGCTCCTCGGAGATCCTTCAAGATCTTCAATCCACACGATTCAGGGGCCAGGCTTTCCAAGCCACGCGAAGGGAATCCGAAAAGAGAATCCAAATTAGCCCCTCATTTTAGCTTATGATTAGTGATTAAGGTGCATTTTGTTTGGTTCCAGTCTTTGGATGCCTCGGACGGAGTTGAAGGTTCAAGCTTTATGTGGTGCAGGGATTTAGGGTTCAGAGCTTCAGGTGTAGGAATCGCAGCCTTCATAGGAAGTGATATGTCCCAGGGTAGATCAGTCTTTAGGTGACCTGTTGAAGTGGCCATCAGGTTCTAAGAAATGCTCAGGTGGATCGCTACCCCACATAAGCCCGACTGCGGCTGGCAAAAAGTCCGTCACACTGCGAATTCTTCAGCTGCAGATGGGCCAACCCAAGTCCTCCCTCCAGAAACAATTAAAAGATTACACCTTTATTCCCAAAGTGATAATTCCTCCACTAGCCAGGCCAATGGCAATCAGCATTGCAGTTCTTCGGGTCCTCCGCTATATAACACATGTACATGCGGCAAAGCTTTAGAAAGGTATAGACTCTTATATGCCTTCCCCTATTCTACGCATGTAACCGTCATATAAGGTTTCCCGCCTGGCTCCCCGACTTGAGATTTTCCGAACAAAGATGAACACAATAACATGTGCCTCTAGCTGAAATACGGTTTTCAGGTTCTGTTGACTACATCCTAACATCCCAGACCTTGCACAGCCATATGAAACTTAAACCCTCAACCCTCAAAAAATCGTAAAGTCTTAACAGAGTTGCAAGCCCAGGCTTCTTCGCTGCTTGGCGGCTGCTAAAGTGGTACCCACGCTTCTGAGCCTTGGCTTTGCAGTGTATGTATGCTGAGGCTACATGGAGTTCAGAGCAAAGGTGGTGAGAGTTTTTGGATTTAGAGGAACCGGACGAGAAAAAGATCTTGTAGTTATGCCTGGCATCCACATAGCCTTAAAGGTCGCGATCTCATAAGTCTAGCTTTATGAGGTCCGCCTTGGAACCTGTTGCCTGAAAAACCTAGATCGTAACCGTCGTAACCCTAAACCTGGGCCATGTTTGGGTCTCGGCCTTAGAGCTTTGAATTGACAACTGCCCGTTCAAGTCCCGTAGATGGAGGTGTGTTATCGTTTTACCCTGGAGGGTTCTACAGTTTAAGGTTGAAGCTTTGAGTTTGGATTTCGGACCTGGGTATGCAGCTTGCACTATATGTTCTTGGTGTTGAGGCCGCGCCAACATGAGCTTGAATTCCCGAAGCCAAAGTTCACAGGTCCAGTATCTGTATCCCAAGACCTTCACCCCGGGGGCCCAAGTCTCCACATATATGTGCAACCTGCAGCATCTATATGCAAATGTCGCTGGACCCTCTGGGTCATGCCCCAAGCCTCCAACCCAACTTGTAGAATCAGATCTGGGAGTGATGGGACAGACCTTTGCAGCTTACGAAACAGTGTAGGGACCACCCTGAATGGCAGCCGTAAAGTATATGGACCACTTACGCATACTAGAGACGGAAAGAGAGAGTAACAGAACAGGAGAGGAGGTGGAGAATGCAGGGCCTCGATCTCCGGCTATCCTTGAAGCTCTAAAAAGATGTCAGCTCCTCCAGTAATCTCTATTTCTAGCGTGAAACATCACCCAACCCACGCCCTTGCGATCAGTATCATTTATAGTTGGCCCAAGATGTCGGGAGACATGTTTGCCATTGGTTGGGTGTTGAACCTCAGGGACAGCGATTAAACTTGTGGGAAGGACCTTCTGGGCTGTATGCTCACGTCAGCTGCCTCTTCTCTGGGTGTCGCTTGTCCTTCTGGTCTTGGCCACTCTGCAGCACGAATATCAAGAAGGATTGCTGGCTCAGCTTGTGGCTTCCCATGGTGGGAGCAGCAGTTGAATCCCGCTAGTACTGATAGCGGCAGCAGAGGCAGTAGGAGAAGGAGTAGGAGGAACCCCAAAACATACTCATCACTGCAGTTACGCTGAACCAGGCTTCCATCATCAATGAAAACTCAATCCTGTAGATTCAAGGCCCAGAAAAACCGGAGAGTCAATCCCATGCATCATTGAAACCATTATGTGGGGGGTTCAAAAATCGGGCATCCTTTAAGGCGTCTCTCTGAGAAAGATTGCAGTGTTTTGGGCAATACACGGGGTCCCTACTGTTGCAACTGTCCATGTCTAGCAGCTGTTCCAGTCATTCTTGGAACTGAGGTGAACAGCCCCCAAGACCAGGCGCAAGAGGGTAAGGGACACTCGGTTCTGACGCGGGCTTTTCGCTACCAGAGCCTGGATTAAGGGTTGACGTTGGTCATGACAAAAGTGACGAGCACGTTTTCCAGATACAAGATTTTGCCCCGCCCAAAATTTGAAATATTTACGAGCTTCGCTTTGGGAGTGCCTGTAGCAATGACTTTGGTATTTTTAGGCTCCCTACGGAAACACCCAGACAGAGGGACTCCCATAGTCTCTGCCGATCTCCACACATCTCTAGGGTTCTGTAGGGCACTTGATGTTCAGCTTCCCAAGATAGCTGGCCCAAGGCCTCCGATGTTTAGAACATGGAGTTTTTTAGGCCCTAAACCCTAGATCCTAAACCCTAAGCCCTAAATCCCAAACCCTAAGTCCTAAACCCTAAAACCCTATATACCCAAGTACCCCCCCCTAACCCACCCCCTTGTGGTATTGGCTTTGGCAGCGCTAGAGCTCGGAGATGCAATAATGATGATGCTGGACTTAAAAATCCTGGTTCGCCTGGTGTACCTGGGTTCATTATAGATTGGTGTTACTTAAGGGTTAATGGAAAAGAAAATGGAAACTACTACTTAGGGTTTAGGGTTTATGTTTGCGTATTGTTGTAGACACAACACCCGACAGCAGGTCCTCCAGGTCTTCTTGGTGGACAATACTCTGCCCACAGAGAGGACAACAGCTTTGAGTCGCAAGGACCGGGATGCTTCAGATGAGCTGTGCTTTCAGCGTACCTTGGGAAATCTACAGTATAATCTACAGGAATATCTTAGAAAGAACAAATTCTCCCATCATTTTGTTAGTTTCGGCGGCCTCAGGGGTTTAGGGTTTAGGGTTTAGGGTCAAGGAAGCAGGCGTGGGCAATGTCAGCAGCCAACAGTTTGTGCCGGTCGGGCCGCAGAGCTTTTTGGGTCTAGTTTTACTCGATGTGCTAAAGATCAGGCCGTCAGCTTCGGGCCTGAAGGGAAGAAGGATCATTCTAAGCCGCAACCTGCTGTGTTCTGGAGGTGCAATGCCTCGGGGCTAGCCTGGAATCGTGCTTCAAAACAATAATGTGCCTGCCAGCCATCGCGTATTAGCACTTCTACGGAGCACCAGGGGAGGTTGCCTTAAGGTTTGCAGCTTAAATGCCATGCATCAGCTTCTGCAGTTTCTATCACCAATAGCTAGCCTCGGGATCCTCGGTCCAGGATGCAAAGTTCACGCACTCAAGAACTTGTGTTGTCCGCTGGGAAGTACGTCCCGAGCGCCCTAATGGATCCAATAGCTTGAGTCATAAAACGGGAAACTCGGAAAATCATGAATGATATAGAATTTGGAGATTCCTTCTCGGAATGTTCTATGCACAATGGATTCAAAAGAGGAGATGGCGACTTGGCTGGGCACAGCAGTTGGGCCTTTGGTAGCTCTGCTGCTGGTGTCTGCAGCGGGCGCAGCTGAGCCGCACGTTGAGTCATGGAGCTTCATTCTTGCACAACCTTTTTTAAGATTGCAGGTATGTCCGTTTTTTTGTAAACAGTGCCTCTCAAATGTAGTTGTGAGCCATCAAGCTAGTGGACTTCAGTGCCTGTTAGAACTCATCTTGGGCAGAAATTCAGAAACTCACACGTGGGCGCAGGCACCCAGGAAGAATGGAGGATCATGCTTCAGTCTTGCATACATTCATCCCTAGCTTCACATTTAAAGCACTGCCTGCCCAACACCTTCAGCCACAGACCCTACCCCAAAATTGAACCTACACCAGTTGGATTCTACTCCGATAACTCTGCAGGGAAGTGGAGGTTGGTCCCTGAGCCTCATCGAGACTGTTGTTTGCGTGGGCCTGGCGGGCTCTGTGCTGGCGGGCAGTTGTCGAAAGGGGTTTTTGCGGCATTTCATGACAAGATGCCCATGGAATATCCAAAGTCCTACCTATAACCTGTAAGATCTCAAACTCAACAACGCCCTACGTCCCAAACCTCCTTCAACCCCAAAAGCCCTCAAACGTCATAACCCTGACCAGGTGGAGCCCACAGTCTTCTTTTTACGAAGCACAGGCATTTCAGCAGGGCCGGCGTCAGAGGCTGCTTGGAGCCCCAAAATGCCGAGGGGCCCATAGGGGCCCAAAGGATATAGAGGGGTCCTTACAAGAAAGAACTTCGGGACTCATCCGCATACTTTGGAGGCAACGAAAACATAGGTTCTGCGAAGCTGTGGTAAGGTTCAGGAATTGTTCGGTTTAGGCCGCTTTGCAGTTTCGATGGATTTGTACTGGCCGGGCTCACAACTCGTGTGCCATCATGTCTCGAAGGGAAGATGAAGATTACGGCTGCGAAGAATGCATTGTTTCTGGGGCCCAGAAGCACGCGGTGTACATGGGTTAGGAGGTTGATGACAAGTGTTTACTTGGGACTTCAATGCACAGGGGCTGCAGAGCTTCAGCATCGGCCGTGGGATCTCTGTTGATACATGGCTCATGTGTTCACAGCTCAACGCTTCAGGCGTTGGAACATAGGGCTTTTTAAACCTGGAATCGTGAATCCCCAAGAGTCCTCGTTGAGATTCTTCGCATAATTTGCCTAACCCCTTGAAGCCTCAGCGTTCATCTACCCCCTTCATCATATCTTGGCTGCTATTGACATGCTTCCGATCTAGAATGACCGGTCCAGGGTAGTACTACTATGCAGCAGAACGTCAGGCCGATAGTGGAGCGCCTGTGAGAAGGTATAAGGGAAAGGAACAGTATTATTGAAGCTTGAAATTTGTTGATACTCCCTTCCACGTATGTCTGTAAGGGGTTTGAAGCCATTTGAGAATTCGAAGTGCGTGGGCCATTGTATTCCTTAATGATGATCCTTACAGTTCCTGTGTAAAGCGAACCTTCTGACTCTACGCAACCATACTGAAAAACTCTACATGCGAAGGCACTCAAAACCTGAAACCTCCATCTGTTTTTCTTCGCCCTTGGAGGCTTCTGCCTTGTCAGCTCTGCCTGGGTGGACACAGGGCAAGGCGTCTTGTTCTGATTTTCAGGTCAAGTGAGTGGGCTGGAATTTTGGGGTGGATGGATTCATGTAAGCATGTAACTTTCACGGTTCAGGGTCAAAGTCGGGAACCATCAAGCCATTGCCTACTGCAAGCACCTAATCATGTTGTCAAACTTTGAACACATATCAGCAAGAATTATACTCAGGCCATAGAGGGGCATACTGAGATCTAGTCTAAGATAATCTAAGCCCTTTCTCCGTGGACCATTGCAAAAAAATCTGAACTTGAAGCCTTACATCCTAAGCCCTCAAGCTTTAAAAGATTTGACAGCTGAGGCTTGCGGGGTGCAGAAGAGATGGCTGATTCCCATTTGGACGGATGTGGCTTGGTTCTCTT
>CAJNIZ010007302.1:92944-113809 GCA_905231905.1 Symbiodinium pilosum
GGGGTGCATGTGCATAGAAAGACCGGTATACCCTTGTAGCATGATATGCAGCTTGCTAGATGATAAGCGTTGACATGGGGATTGCAAGGGATGAAGATGTATATCCATACATGTATATATATATATACACATGCATGCGCATGTGAAATTGCAGGGGGGTGCAATGCACCCAACATAATTAACATGCCTGAACCAGGTCATGTGGGCTTTGACGCAAATAGCTGCATCAGTGAGTCTGCGGTATGTTCCGCTCTTCTTCCGCAGCTGGGAAGCATGTTGAGTAAATTCTTGCCTTTGCCTGGTCAAGTTGCAAAGTGCACTAAACCATTAACCCAAGGCCTTGTGGTCCCAAACCTGAAAGAAACCAGAATTACTTGCAGAGGACTAGCTGAGGTTCACGGAATGATTGTTCGTGTATGACTTTGTGAGAAGGGAGTATGATACGGGCGCATAGACGATGCTTCTGATTAGGCCGTGCAGAGCAGGGTAAACTGAAGAAATAGTCAATGTTGCTGGTGATGCTGGCCGGGGGGGCCAGCACTGGGCTACCGCGAAGCCAGGGCCATGACCTGCGGTTGCCGCCACTTCGGCGTGCTGGTGACCGATGCACGCAGTTGGAGATGGACGGCCATGGGGGATTGAGGCGGAGATGCAGAGCAGGCGTCCCTCTTCAAGATCAGAGACGGAGAGAGAGGGCGAGACAGTTTTTCGAGAAACCTCCAAATTTCGAAAGCAGGATCCCCTTGTCATGCCCAGGAAATTCGCATCCAATCTTTAGCAGCGAAAGCTGCAAATAAACCGCCAACATTGAGAGGCCTGTCTTTCAACCCAAGGTCTCAGCTCTAAGCTCCAAACTCTGAACTCTACGCCCATTTCCGTGAATTCTCAACCCAAAGCTTCAACTCTAAAACCTCAGGTAGAGATTTCGGCCTGAGTCCCTCGTGGCTTATGGCTCTGCGTTTTGCCGAGAATCTGTCGCTGGCAGCCCTCAACTTTGCAACACCGAAGCTAGATTCATTGCAGAAGCACAAAAATCTGTACCTCTTGTGAGGGTCTAGAAAGGAAGATTCCTCATAAGAGTACCCTATACTAGCGTTGGGTAACCTGCCTCAAAAAGGGCCTTACTTTCGAGATCCTCTCGGGGGTCTGGGTAAGGCTTCAGGTTTCAGGATCGAGTGGGTGTTAATACAAAGATTTAGCGCTGACTTGAATGAAGCCTTGGGTTAGCACGGGGCATGTTCCATGTCTTGTCTGCCTACGGTTTAGAATCAGTATATGAGAAATTTCCAGAGCTGCATGGTCCTTGGTATCACAATTGAGCAACTCTTTTCTGTAGTCCTTGTTGTTCCAACGGAGGTCCAACGTCGCCAAGCTAAAGGGCTGAAATCGAGATCCCTACACGGACGCACCGCTGTCTAGGTACAGTTAACATCGTCCATGCTATAACTGGATTCTTACTGATGGTGCTCTAGAGAAACTAGCATCGATTACACTTGTGCGTCGCAATACACCTTCTCCGTTAGGCCCAAGCCCTTAACCTGAAGCTGCCCGACGTGATTCCTGAATAGCCCCTATATGACGAGATGAAGCACTCTCCTCCTCCAATCACACACCGCGTATACATAGACACATACAGATCGGCACTATATCAGATTCCCCAGAAAAACTGTGAGTATGAGGGGAGGAGACTACCTCGTAGATTAAGGAAGATTGCCTCGAAGCTCGGCCGCGGCTGGGCAGCTGTACTCTTCATCTCCTCCGGTGGCCTCTTGATGATAGGTGTCCTGTCTACAACTTACCTGGGCCCTCTATATTGTTCCAGTTCTTAAGATGCAAATTGTATCACTAGAGTTTTGTATCAGGGTATTGTTTCGTATCACTCGGCCAGAATAGCAGAGGACCTTTTGGACCGAGTCTGAAGCTTTATGCTGACGCCAGCTTGCAGTCCAAACCTGCTCAGGCGTGGCCTCCGCACGCCAGGTGTTTTTGGCTGCAAGTATTCGAGAATTGGGACATGGGCATTAGGAAGTATTTTTTGTGGAGCAGGTTGCGGGGAAGCGTGTTTGGTAGGTTGCGAGGATGTCTCGAAGCATGCACATAGGTTTTGGGAAATTATGTGGTAAGTTGTTGAAATCGTTGTCTTTTTTGGGATCCCTAGCCAATTGCCCCGAATATTTTGGGTACCCCAAAAGGGGCCATACCATATAGACGTTCGATATTTGGACCCTCAGGCTTGGCTCGCCGCGCTGCTCTTCGTCTGCCGGACGGCCATGGGCAGGGCCAATGTCCCATGCGTGCAGTCCATCATCTTTGAGTCTGTTGCTGTGCTGCGGTTAGTGGTTTGACCTTAGGGCATAGGATTTCAAATCATCACCGAACCTGCTACTGCAGCAGCACTGCAGCACCAGCTTGGTTGGTCAGAGTTTTAAGGATATTGTTGCGTTCTCCCGAGCTGTAACCCAAAGCTCTCCATTCTCACGCCGAACCTTATGGGTTCCGCAGCACGCCTGTTGCGCCCGTCATGGGAGCCCTGGCATCCATGTCAACTACAAAACTGGTTTATATTGAAAAACGGAGCCATTTTCCTTCGTAGCTTATGGGACTCCCTGAACAAAACTCGTGTAAGGTTCTGCCAAAGCATCGTGGGCGCTGGTCGGCAACTTGTACGCATGCTCCAGTCATCCCAAAGGGTCGAAGACAATATAGAGACTTAAATATTACATGCGTACAGGTACACATAACATTTATTCCCACTCATACAGTTACAAGTGCGTCTGTACATGTTTAGACACATATCATACTGTGTGCAAACTTCCGGATGAAAAGTTTAGGATGTCGGTCCCATGTGCCTATACTGCACGCACCTTGGGTCCAATGATGCACAAGTTGACTGCTTAGCCATTTGGGATACTGTGGACCTTACCATCATTCCCACAGGGTGTCAGGTTGGACGTTCGTGCCGTAGTTGTACATGTGTATATGTACTTATATGTAGGCACGCAGAAATGTCAAAAATCTCTGTGCATGTAATTTGTCGGGCATGCATATGTGCATATGCGTTTGTGACTTCGCATGCGTACATGTATGTATGTAGTGATGTATGTATGCATGCATCTGGTATTTAGGTATTTACGCAGGCATGCATGCTGCTACATGCTGCGGGATCTGTACTCACGGTCTCTCACGAGAAAGGGTACACAGATTTATTGAAGCACTGATGCATGCAATAGACTAGCTGTGTGGCGTATTCACCCCTCGCTAGGCCCTAATTAAGCCCCAAGCTCCTGGACGTCTCCAGCAAAGAACCAAGCAATGCAGCATTGGCCGCCACATTATGTAGACTCCCAGTAGAGGCGGTCTTTGAGGAAGACTAGCTGTAACCTAAGGCAGGAGCCCTAATTTCGAATTCACAAACTGTTAAGGTAAAGCATTACCCTCGGGAGGAGGATAAAGCGTGCCGCTTATCCTAGAAGGCATTCGGACATCTCAAGCCCAAAATTGAGATAGTGATGTACGGATCCCAACTGGAGCCCAAAGATTCCCTTGAGCACGCGGATTTCCATTGCCTTTCGCATCGTTCTGGCATTTTGAAACCATGTTCATGTTGCCGCACTCTTCATCTTGAACAGCGAAATCAGCAAACGATAAGCTGTGTCGGATACCGAGGCGATCACTTCCTTCAAGTCAGCCACCAATGGCGCAGGGGCGTGGATTGGTGGCTACTTGGCAGATCGCACAGGCGACTACAGGACCCGAAACTTCTGTACCGAGCCCATCAACTCGGCCCCAAAGCCTGTAAGCAGAACTGCACCGCATGAGCTTTATGAGGTCAAAATTGGAAGAAAGTGAGCCATGTTAACTGAGATTGAAATACGGCATCAAGAGATTAAAGCTTCCCAGAGAGTCCAGCTACCTGTATAGAAAAATACTTGAGGCCCAATGCACTTATGTAGGAACTCCTGTGGGACCCACGTGATTATGTACCATGCCCTAAACTCTGAAACGACCTTCGCCCTTTGGGCTCGACTTCGAAGGACGAGTTTTTTGCTGACTGGTGCCATGCATGTGGCCAGTGCAGTCGTCTTCATCCCAATAGCCTGCATGGTGCCAAGCTAGTCTGCGGAGAAAAAAGCGAATGCTCAGCTCTGGCAACGGGAAACTTTTGACGGTCGTGTCAAGGGGGGGGCTCAGGCTGCAGCAGTCTGGATTACATGGCATAGGCGAAGGCTTCACTACCCGGAACATAGTAGTATGATATACATCTTTTGCGCCAAATTATTGTATATCACGAGAATTTACGAGTATCATCATTATACCTAGAGGCAAAATGTTTAGAGGAAACCGAAGTCCCTTCGATGGAGCCTGCTGCTGCTCTGCCAAAGTTCTCCTGTAGAGACCTGGGGAATCTCGAGGAGCCCTGTAACAGTCAAGGTAGTACGCTGTATTTGGCAGCTTCCCACGGTTGCTTCAAACAAATCATTGCAGAGTATTCCGGTTTAGGCTCTCGGGATAAGGATCCATACTCTCATTTTTCTAAGTGCCAGGTACGGCGTTCCAATGAAATCGGCTTGCAAACAGCTCTGCATTAAAAACTAAAGCGATTGAGCGATCCACTTTTCATTTTGCAAGTGAAAGTGGTCCTCTTCTGTCTCTGCAGTCATTCACTGCAATAAGATTTCCGGTCATCTTCAAAGTATCCAACCATCATGGCATATCCCCTCGGTCCTGTAAGGATACTACACCTGCACGGAGACTCCTAGCAACGTAAGACAGGAAAATCCCATTCCTGCAAGAGAAGTGTTCGTGGCTAAAGGGGGCTCAAACCTGCTCAGTGCTGCCCATTGGCGTCTGGGGGTTGGGGATGGAGGTTGAAGACCCGACCATCTTTCATCCTTTTGCCCCATGTCCCAAAGAGGGGTTCCCGCGAACAATAAGGTAGTGCTCGGAGTAGGTACTGCCGAATCTACCCCTAGTTCTCGGAAACCCCAGATCAAGGCCAGACATGTTGGTAGACGAGGACGCTCCAAGTTAGAGTCAGAGATCAGGATCTAGCAGGATCTAGGTTAAGGACCCTGGGAAGTATTTGACTACAGGCATCTATCTTCCATACAAGAAGAAGCCCTAGCGTGATCTTAACCTTATTGGGTTTAAAGGTTAACGGCTGATAGTCGGTTCAGGTGTTTCTCAACAGCATAGCAGTTAATCGGGGTCTTTAACATGGGGGGAGGGGGGGGGGGGGGGNNGCTGCAAATATAGGAGGAATGTCGAAACGAAGCTGCAGCTCAAATTCTTCATATTTCTGAGCTTGAGGTTCCCCTAATACCCAGCAGATCTGGGGTCCAAGGCTGGGCCCATGACTTTTGTGAATTTGAGAACGTGGTTAGTTGCTTTCACCAAATCTGTCCCCGAACAGCCTTTAGTCATTCCAGGGGATAGCTCTTGTTGCTCGGCGTTGGGGGTGTTGGACATGACCATCACTCTTACTGTGTGGCTATTGTTAATTGCTACTGTTACTACTACCTTTACTAGACGTCACCGTTACAATGATCACTACCAATTTTTACCATGATTGTTTGGATTACGGGGTGGGATTCGCTCCCTGAGCATGGGCCTCCTGGCCAAAGGCTCGGCGACTTGTGGGTGAAGAGCTCTTGCAGTTGGAGGCCACATGAGGTAGGGCTCTTCGCGATGTGCGCTTTAGAAGGTCTAAGTCTTAGGTCGTTCGTGGGAATGCTTTAATGATATATAGCTCAGGGGATCTAGACAATGAGCCTGGCAGGTCCAAGTGAGGTTCCTGAAGGATAGCGGTGCGCACATGTTCCAGTGTCACTATTGGGAACCAGGAACCCTGAGCAACAAAACCTTAGCAGGCAGATCCTGAACGAAATTCAGGGAGGGAGGTCTGGAACCGGGTTGCGACATATGTTTGAGGTATTGTGCACCATAGTCATATATACACAAAGAGACAAGGTAGGAGTACTGTTTGTTCTGAGGCTTCTGGATTAGTCTCGTGCTTGTTGCATGTCGCCATCATAGCTCCTCAGGGACACTCGAAGTTATCCATACCTCTTTCCCCAAGTTCCTGCTGTTTGCTGTGACTTTCAAGGCTTCACTTTGAGTTTTCGGATTCCAGGTTTTGAGCCACATCAGCCTTGGAGCACCTGCGTAGATTCTCAAATGGCGGCGCTTCTCGTCCACGCTTGGACCATAAGGACCGTACTCCTAGTTTAAAGTTCGAACAAGATCAGATGCCCAAAGCGTGCAAGACTATGTGACAGCCGCCGGGCCAAGGGAGGGCGTGAATCGATGACCATTTGGCATTTCGCATGGGTATCAGGAAATCGGCGAGCATCTGGTCTCATGACCGCCTTTTGATCTTGGGTATTCTAGATGTAGTGGATCCTTGGACCGGAAGTCAGAGACGCCAGCATACATATCATCAGCCGCAATGATTGGAATGATGGCAGAAGCCAGCGCGAAGAGCATGAGGATTGTCAAAAAAATGACAGCTGTACCTGGAAGAATGCAGTAAGCGGAACAATCGCTGTCGCGCAGGGGCGTTCTCGATTCCCTTGTTCCCTATGTTGGACCAAACTCGCAACACATTAAATTCGCAATATTGGCTCGAATTTGTCACAACTTCAGCGTGCCTGTTTGCTGCATGTCTTAGATTACATGATGATTGGCAAACGAGGTTCTCTATGTTCGTCTGGGTCAGGGCAGGGGTTACCATCCAAGGTTCAGATTCTGGCTTTCACTTGGTTTACATCCCAAGTTGCTTGCGCTCTTTGGCAGAAAGGGTTGTGCTTGTGGGATGTTTTGAGGTCAAGGCGCGTGGTTTATACAAATTGTCTTGCATGGTCCTCAGCGTATGTCATTCTCTTTCAGTCCCAGCGTTTCAGGTATGTTGGTTGACAAAATTGGGGACACGCTTTGGCAAGAACTTCATGGAAGCAGTTTTGTGCTTGAACGGATTGAGCCAAGACAATCACGTGCATGGTCTGGTGAGCTGGTTTCAGAAAACCTTTGTCAGCAAACCACCTACATTGTAGGTTGCTGCTGGCTAGTTGTTACATAAACTTTTCCTGCCATTCGCCTCTGAACCCAGCATTGGATGCTTTTAACGTGATCTGTGTATGTCTATGATGAATGCCCCCTATACGTTTTTCATATCGAGCCGCTGCAAAATATTTGGAGGATCCTTATGCGACCCAGGCGCTGTGCGAATTTTTGCGTTGCTCCATGTGACAAACGCTTCAAGTTATGGGCCCTTGTCTTTGGGACTCTGACTTACGTTCAGTATTCTAACGTGAACACGTTGGCAAAAATTTTTGGCAAGGGTCATGCGCTTGCAGGAAAAGAACTGAATAAATGTAAGGATGTATTTTAGCACAGTCTGGATGCATGCAAGCAGCATGGAAAGAATGGATCCAGCAGGTGGTTGCAAACCATACCAAAAGTGGCGGTCTCAGGGGTCGGTGAACTTTTTATCCCTGAAAGTTTATTCACCGTTTAGGTAGTTCGTGCCCGTTATCCTTGTAGCGACACTGCTGGAATGTCCATTTGTCACACACAAACAAGCCATCACGGACTTGAAAGCCTGGGATTAAGGTAGACATGTACCATTCGAGGGATACAACAACTTCCGCAATCGGGCGCTTGAGATCTGGGACCTTGCATTGGGACGAGTTTGGGGCATTCCTTTTTAAAGCCCCCAGTGTATCCAATCCTTCAACTAGCCCTATGGACAAGCAATTCGCGAACCCCAACCCCAAATTGGGACCCCCGGTTTTGGCCACATTTTTGATCTGGTGTGGATGGAGGTCTGGCAACCTTTGGCCTTGCAATGACCGTGTTTTCTTGGACACCGAGAACCGAAGCTGGTGCATGATTGCCTTTCTCACCTGTATGGATTTGAAAACCACCCTAACCCCGCACCCAACACTCGTCTTTGGGAGGTGCCGACCGTGGCGAGGCGCTGTGACGGTCTAGCACGCCGCTGGGTCAGGCAGCCCCCAAATTAACATGGAATTTGCATGTTGGGATATACGGGTTTAGGGATTATGGAGTGTTGTAGGGATTGCACATGAAAATTAATGAGATGCATGGAACCTAATGATGGCCCCATCCAAACCGATTTTTGAGGGTGAATGGTTCAGGATGCAAAGGGGATGCCAGCAAGCCGAATTTGCAAGGTTGCATCCCCCAGCTTCTTTTGGCTTTATTCACCAGCAAAATTTCCCCCAACTAAAATGCCCTATCTCGTTTCACCTTACAAGCAAGTCCCTACAGTTTTGCCGCGATCCCAGCACAGCGTTCCGGTTTTCATTTTCATCGTAACCTACGAGTATTTTCTCGCACGGCTTGCACCCTTCTATTTCCTTTGGGCATGACCCCCGTAGATTGGAATCATTCGCCCTACAAGGTGAAGAGCATTCGTAAGCTAAACAACCGTACACCTGGTTTCCAGACGTTCTGGCCGAGTGCTGTGGTCAGGACCTGAAGCCACACTCGCCATCCTTTTGCACGGCAAGACAATGCTTCCCCCACATATGTTGATTAAAACAGAGAGTCTGAAAAGGAGAGGTCCAGAAGTACCCGGATTTGGTGCTGTGCTATACTTGATGCCGCAAGGTGCTGACAACTTTTCGAAATTCAGTATAGACCTCGTATGTTTGGTGTTATTTTCGCCCGCAATACCATAGGCAATACTGAGAAGAACAACGACAAACTTCACAACAGTTCCCAATCCTGCTGACCCCCTTCAATCCTGAACCACAAACAAGAGATCTTCCAGTCCTCCAGCCAACATTGATTTAAAGCCTGGCCGCAAGCATTCGACCCCAAATCCTTGAACTCTGAAATCCCAACCCTGCAGCGTAGGGGAGAAGCACTGCCATTTTTGCAGGCGCTTTGCGGAAGAAAGCGCAAGGATTCTGGGGCTTAGTGACTCTGTCATGTGCCTTTGTGGGGCGTCATATCACGTGGATTCTAGAAATCACTTGTTGAGATGGCAGTAATTTGGCAGTCAGAAGTAGTGTTGATGGTCACGGCTAGCATGATGCCATGTGGCTTTTTTGGGGTTCTCAAGAAGCCATGAAAAAGTTGAGTCTACCCTTCCCATGCTTTATCCATACATGCCTAACACTCGCAGCGCCCCATCCCCAGATTCTAACTCTGTGAAGAGTGGCATCCGCTTGCTCAGTATAGTCCTGAGGAGCATCCGTCAGTTTAAACTGCTTTCAGACATTTGCATAAGCTTCTGGAGCCTTTCCTGACACCTTAGCTTGAAGTCCTTAAAATCCAAACCCAGACTGGATCGCACACGCAGAGCACCACTAGCCGCTGGCCACAGGAGTCTCTTCTCCCCATCGGTGCCTGCGGCACGCGTCGCGATGAAGGAGCTCAGTGAGGCCCCATCCTTGGATTGTGGCTGCACTTCTCAGGTAGCTCCGCAATAGGAGGCCTGTATGTACAAAATACATGTCTAAAAGTATGGATATATGCAACTTCATGCATATGTCCGTATACATGTGCATTTATAGATATATATATATATATGTATACATACATATACACATACTTATACACATATATACATTTTATATATACATATATATATATACATGTATATACATGTATATACATTTCAAGGAAAATACGTTCATACACCCCAGCTACCATTACACACAAGCATTCTGTGAGCCTTGAATTTGGAGCCACCTGACCATTACCCACCTGAAGTTATTGGTGAGTCACGGGGCTCTGCCTCGGGTCCGCGCAAGCATACATGGTATTCATTTGGAGGACCCCCGCCCCTGTAATAGTGAGCACAAACAGAAGCACCAAAAAGGGCCAGCAAAATGCCCAAGAATGGCAACATGCGTGATCAGACCGCACCCTAGAGCCTTCAACCCGGAACCTGCTTCCCTCTACTCCAACCCTGTGCCCCTACACTGAGCTTGCAAACCTTCTCTACAGTCTCGCCCCCAGCAGCATCAAATTCAGGAGCGCAATGATTAAGCAGATTGAGAAAATTTGTCTGGCAAACAGAGCTGGCCTGCGCAGCCAGCCAGCTGGGTTGGTTCCGGGCTGGGTTGGCCCAGTCCTTCTGGGCTGATCTTGACATGCTGGTCCTGGGTCTGGCTGGTTGGGCCGGGCTGGTCCTGGCTGGGCTGGTCCTGACTGCGCTAGTCCTGGGCTGGTGGTCCGGCTGGTCCTGGGCTGGGCTGATCCCGGGCTCTCCTTCTCGAAGTCGAAGACACAAACATCGGCTCCGACTCGGCTCTGATTCGGCTCTGACACCCTTGGATTTCCTGGTGCTATTTTTGATCCGATTGTGTTTTTTTGTTGTGCTTTTCTGGTGCTATTTCTTGTGAGTGTGTTTGCTAGTTTGTGCTTTTTTCTTGTGCTTTTTCTGGTGCTAGTTTTGATCCGATTGTGTTTTTTTTGTTGTGCTTTTCTGGTGCCATTTCTTGTGAGTGTGTTTGCTAGCTTGTGTTGTTTTGTGCTTTTCTGGTGCGTGTTTGCGTCTGCTGGTGCTAAATGTGCAAAAAAAGCACGAACCTTGTGCTATTTCCTTACAAATTCCATGCCCTTTCTCTGATTCTTTCGTCTGGTGCTATTTTGGATCCGATTGTGCTTTTTTCTGGTGCTATCTTTGATCCGATTGTGTTTTTTTGTTGTGCTTTTCAGGTGCTATTTCTTGTGAATGTGTTTGCTAGTTTGTGCTTTTTTCCGGTGCTTTGTCTGGTGCTTTTTCTGGTGCTAGTTTTGATCCGATTGTGTTTTTTTTGTTGTGCTTTTCTGGTGCCATTTCTTGTGAGTGTGTTTGCTAGTTTGTGTTTTTGTTTGGTGCTCTCTGTTTCATGCGCGGAGACTCCTGCGTCAGAAAATTGCTCCACCTGTCCGAAACACCTGGTGCAAGTTTTACTCCAGTTGTGCTTTTTTCTGGTGCTTTTCAGGCGCTTTTCTGGTGCTTGTCTGGTGCTTTCTTGGTGCTTTTTGCGGGCACTAATTTTGACCCCATTCTCCATTGTCCTGTTGCTTGGGCTTTACTTTAACCAGCGCTCTTGTTGATCCGATTCTGCTTTTTCCTGGCGCCATTCTTGGCCCGACTCTGTTTAATTCAGGTGTTGCTGGTCCAAATGTGCGGTCTTCCAGCGCTCAAGTCCACAACTCTTCCGATTGTACGGTGGGGTTGCGATTGGTGTTCAACAGCAGGAGCAAGCAACAGCGGTTGCAGCCATGAGAAGTGAGACCATTATGAGATTGGATTTTTTGCTTGTGGACCCGAAACCCAATTGGATTTCCTGGTGCCACTGTTGTGTTGTGTTTTTAGTACAGATCCTAGTTTTGAACTTTTACAGGGAGGGGGGTCCTCCAAAGGTATTCACCTCCGTTTTCAAACGACGAACTTACCCCCTGTGCAAAATGTGGTTACCATGCAATGCTTTCTTTAGAGAAGTGTCACTATGAAGGGGAAGGAGACACCGAAGCAAACGGAGTGTATTAAGTTCAGTGCATCAATTTCAACTTAATGAGCGCGATGTAAGAGAGCACTCATCCAGAATGGCATTTTTAAGACGAGTAGATCGAAAAGTTGCCCTTCGCGATGCGCAGGGCCGTGGCTTGATCTGATGTTGTCATTTAGGCCAGTTCTTGAGAAAATGAACCCAGTGCCACTGAAACCGCGACCTAGTCAGATGTTTCTCAGATGTAATCTTGCTGCCTCACTTGAAACCTTTACGGTTTTATACAATCTCAACTTTGCGAGCTTGCCAAGGGTGGCCTGGCCATCGTAGAGGACGCCTGTGTCGGCTGAGCAACACAATGTCTGGACAGCATAAGGCAGAAGGGGCCAGTACTTTGTGATCAGGTATGGGGACAGGTTTTGGGAACAGGTTTGTACAGATGTCTTCAGTATCCAAGAGACTGCAGGTTTCGAGAAGATCCAAACTCTTTGAAGTCCTTTGCTCCTTTTCATCCCCTATATCCCCTGCTACGACACAAAGAGGAACCTGCCCGAAGGATGTGCTGGACTGGTGCAGCCTTGTCAAGGTCCAAGGAGAGGTGCGGCTTGCCCCCGAGCAGATGGCAGAAGATTTAAGATTGACAGGGGATGCTCCCGTAGCGATCCCAAAAATGGATACTATGGCTTAGGCTCCGTGACTTCGTAGGAAAAAAGGAAAAGGGGGCCAGCGAAGTAAATACGAATAAGTCCTCAGTGGCTTATTTAACGTCACGATGTGATGCCCAGTTTATCGCTCTTTCGATTCCAGCTTATGATTTCCAAAAGGGCTTATCAGTCAGGGCTCAGGCATTGACCAGAATAGAAGCACGAAGATCCCCTGAAAAGGAGATCCCAATGCAGTGACGTAGCTAATAGTGGAAAGGCTCAGCAGATTTACTGATATGACGGCATCATTTCGGGGTTAAGTAGGAGATGTGATTCGGAAAGGCTCCAAAACAGCCTCGACATACCCCCAAGCTGTGGTTCGGAAGAACTTCCCGTTTCCCTTGCCAAATGAGCTGTAAGTACCTACAGCTTGCAGAGTCTCAAGCTCCATGAGTCTTTTAAGGCTTTCATTCCTTCCAATGAGGCGCCCTGAATCCTCGGAAACTGTTTAACCCTTTAGTCCTGTTGAACCCCAAGCCCATAAAAATCTTGAAACATGCAAGCCCTCCCCAACCCTTTGCTCGCTTGACATTGCTTCAAGGATGTTTCAGTAGTTTCCATTCGGGCTGTATCGGAGGTTCAGGAAGTTTAGTACGGTACCTGTGGATGGCAGAGGACAAATCTCATGGCACAAGCTGCCCGATCATAACCAACAAGACCGGAGTCAGCCATATCCTGACCGCGATGATTAGGAAAGGGCCTTTTGACTAAAGCTTAGCTGGGGTCCGGATACAAGGGCACCCACGCGCTATGTACCCTTTTTGTGGTCCCTGTTAGCCCCTGCATTTGGGAATTTGACATGTCAGGTGTCGAGCCTCCTACAGACAACCAATGAGGCAGGGTTTAGACCCTTTGAGTTCTTCTACAAGGGCGATGAGTGAGGTTCCATGCTAGTCGGGAGGACGGTTGGTTCCGGCTTATGGCTTAATGAATTGGTAAGCCCTGGGGCGGGGGGTGTAACAGCAGCAACCAGAAGGGAATTATATTAAGCAAGCATGCCTGTAGCGACATTCGCAGTAGAAGTATTAAGATGCGGAAGCAGTGGGATGGATGCCAAAGTGGGAGCAAACGCGATGTCCGAAACTGGGAAGTACTTTAGGGAAAGTAAGAAGGCAAAGCCGAGTCATCTTCAACAACGGCAGCGTTACCAACGTCATCACAAGAACGAGCAAATGATCAAGAAAGAGTCTCTTCAGACCCAGTTTTCTTTGCCACCAGTCGTTCTGCAATTTGTACTCACAGTATTGGGATGCAATAAATTCGAATCAGGGCTTGCAACAATACCGGGGTCATTTCGCAAACGATGTGGAAATGGAGCCTTACAAAATCCAAGAAGGCATACACAACGTCTAAGGAGCCAATGAATTGGACCATGCTTACTTGGGCACAGCTACACCTTAAGATATGGAAGAAAACGTTCTAAAATCCTCGATGCTCCAGCCCATTCTATTTGGTTGAGATGCGAACTCAACAAGAAGCCCAGAATTAAAAAACGGCTAACCAAGCCAGCCCTCCCCCCGTGGTTCCAAAATACACATCATGAGGAAATAATGTAATTGGCTCTCCTACGCTTCCTATCGCCATAACCCTTACTAGACCTAAAGACCGGCATTCCGGCCCTCTCACAAGGTCACAAGAGAATGCCTTCATTCGGTTCAATTGTGTGATTCTCAAAGTTAATGTTCCTCTACGCACCCACCGAATACTGTATTACCCGTTGTAAGGAGCCCCAAGCAGGACCCAGAAACTCCATACGGGTAGATCCTTGGGAAGCTGAAAAGGAAAGGCTTGCTTCAAAGGCTTTTGAGCCACTCTTGTTTCGAAGTCGGCTGGTTTCCTTCAAAATGGGGTTGCCTGTACGTACGCGGTGTCTTTCTGGGGGGCCAGAAGCAGACTTCAACTATGCCATCTCCATGCAGAGGCCCTTAGCCACCCCTGCAAAGTTGTCCCTTGACCCCGTAGTCAATGACAACAAACCTTGAACGCAAAATCCGATGTCCAACCCCTAAATCTCCAACCATAAACATGCTCTAATACCAAGATTCCCCGGGTCTAGGCAGACAATGTCATGCAAGCTTTGGCTTGTGTTTTCAGAGCGCAGGTGCAGTTTCCAGTCTTCACATCCGGCCTCAATGGCCAGACTCGCAACTTCGGCATGCCCTTACAGATGGTATACAACTTTTCAGCCAGTTTTGGGCTCAAGCGGTGAGTAAAGGATTTGGGGCTTAAGGGTTTAGGCCTTAGAGCTCCGAGATTTCAGAGCTTACGATCTTGTAGCGAAAACTCGGTCCAACCTGTTGGTTGTCGTGCCAAATAATTGTAGATGGGGCTTCCCAAACCTTGCACCGTTGTGAGGATGAACGTAACTTCCTTGCGCAAAGATTAAGGATTGAGTAGGGGGTTTTCAAGCGAATCGCCATAAGGCAGCTACTCCCGCATTGAGAAACCACATGGATCGTGCAAGGATCCTTGCACAGATCCGCACGTTCGTTACAGAGGTGTCTTGGGGCTGAAACCTGGATATACAGGAGTTTGACACCTTGCGTCCTGAAACTAAAAACCCATTTGGAACAGTTAGTTCTTCGTGCCTATCTGAGGTCTGTCTATTCGAATATACCCCGAAGTGACATTATCCAGTTGTGTAGGTTCCCGTCGTGCGCCGCAAGATCCTTGCGAGTCTCCCAGTGAAACTTGAGCATAGAGATAATTGTAGCTCAGAACTGTGTCGCGACCAACTGCGAACCAACATGATGAAATGTAGATTTAGGAAACCGTGCTCGTGTTTGAAATCCTGGTCAGTAAAAGCTACGTAGCACGAGCCATGTAGAACGATATGTTGAGTTTGATGTAGTACCTTGTCCCGCAAGCATCAAACAGTCTTTGGAGTCCTGCAGGAAGCCTTAACCCAAAGTCTTATGTGATAAGTATCCGAATTCAAACAATAGAACTTCATCGTATGAGGCAGACGGGCATCTGAGACTTAGTCAGATTAGGACACTACTTCTCCAAATGCATCGACAAAATCCTGCCTGACCCCATCTATACCGCACTTCCAAACCTCGCATGGGCTTAGTATTTAAGGTGATGAAGCTTTCTGGTCCATCAACAGTGGGACTCAGGTGCTCGCAGTCTTTAGCGGTTCTTTCAACACATATCGCAAGATGCCTGATCTCTAACCTTGCTGCCCGCTTCCACTCACAAGCCCTACATGCCCGGCTTTGCCCTCCAACTTTTATTTACTGGTGCTTAGAGCATAGGGGATCCATAGAAGAGCCCATATATGAGAACCTATATTAGGACCTATGTTTCCCTCTTTAACTCCCACGTATGTGCCAGTTAGGCTGAGATAGCATAATTGAGGCTTGTCTTGTTTTGGCTTGGGGTTGGCCTGGGCGTAACGTGATGCCAGGGTGGGCTGAAGTGTACGAGACACGCTTGGAGGACGGGTCCTGCAAAACGTTTTGAGGCTTACGGAAGATTGGCACTTCTTTTCAGGAATGACTAGAATTGCGGGAAAGGACTCCACAAGTACTCTGTTAGGGAGCCCCTTAAACTCGCTTTCCTATCCACACACGCATGCAACATTCCTCAGCGCCCCACTACAGTCCTGAACATGAGCTTTAGATCCGGGAGCATCTTTAAGGGTGCCCCTATTTCAGGAAACTGCGACATGTTACTTGGCTCAACACGTTTCACCGCTCTGACCGCTAACCTCACCAAAATCCACAAGCACCCTCTCTCAAAGTTCACCCCCCAAAAAAAACAAACGAGCAACCTGAAAAGAGTTGGAAAAAGACAGCTGTGCGTTTCAGGGCGTCCCATGGTAGCTTCCGGCATGGTACCGAGCCCCGCCATCTGCTCAACTGCAGGACCTCGGTTGCCAAGCTTTGGCAGCCGCTGTGGCACTGTCCGCGTCCCAGTTTGCAAGGCTCAGCTATACTTTCACACGTGTTTGCTAGGGAGCGGAGGAGTCAATGTAGGTAGGTACCATGACAGGGGATTGTATGTAGGATTGTAGGGGGCCGTACAGGGATCAGGCTGGTCCCAGTTTCCTAAACATCAATAAGTGTGACTCCCTTCACTCAGACTTAGTGTATGGGGCCAGTAAGCTCGAGGCGGATGGATGTTTCTGTAGAATTGTGCTTGGTAGCAAACCCCCTAATTCTTTTGTTTCCACCCAACTGAGTTCAACCGTTGGTTGAGACCTTAGAAAGCATATTGCCGTAGCGAGTGAAAACACCAAAGAACCCTTCAAGTCACAGACACTTCAGGGTCTCGGGCTTAAGGTCAAGCCTCATACAATGCCATCCTCCTCCTTGTGTTGTGCACTACTCCAGCGGCGTGAGATCCTCCATAGATCTGATATGTGGCTTGGTCCGGAGTGCTTTGGCAAGCTTCAGTGCCTCAGGGATCTCGTGCAAACCCCCCATGGGCGTCCTCCTACCAGTTACACTGAAAATGCATCTTGTTCGAAGCATACAGGCAATATAATGCTAGTCAGCGTACGTCAATATTGTAAGTACATACATTAGTCGCCTGCAATCAATATCGAGGCTTCCTAGCCGGTACTGGCTTAAATCTCAGGTCAATAAGGGTTAGTCTATCAGCCCGTGTACTGCAGCTCAATCATCCGATGGCCTGAGAGGAAGTAGAACCTCAAAACCATCATGCGGGACTAGCAAAGGCCCCAGCCTGCGGGAGCACTTCGGCCTGTCTTGAATGCCAGATCCAACCTTCGCCACATTCTAGAATCCAAACAACAAACAAGCCCAGGGCCCGGGTTCCGTGGAGGTGTGCAGGCTTAAGGGCGGCGCCATCCCTGTAAAACCTGACAAGTTTTTCCCGCTGCCGCCATCAAGCCCCAAACCAGCTGGGAAAGCGAGGCTGCGACAGCTCCCTTTCTGCCTCAACGAGGAGGGCTGGCCTCAAGAGGCAAAGAGCAAGAGAGCCAAGGCAGGGCTCAAGGGCTTTCAGGTTTTCAGAGTTTAAGGTTTGGGTGATCTAGGGTTTCAAAAACACAGGTAACTAGAGGTTTGAGTTCAGGGATGTAGGGTCTGGTTGATGGTTGAGGGTTTTGGGGGTTCGGGGTCAGGGGTCAGGTTGCGGGAGATGGGGGCTGAGGGTGAGTTTTTTAGGTGTTTCAGGTTGAGGGTAGCTTGGGGTGCTCAAACCGGAAGGTGCTAGATCTAGCGAGCAGGGAAATTGCTGACTTTCAAGCCTACAACGCGACATGATCATAGATGCACAGGAATCCAGAATTCAAGCCAAAGCCGAGAGCCTGAAACTCAACCCGGAAGCCAGTGCTAAGCCTTTATATCAACCTTCTGAAGTTGCTGACCAATCCTTGAACCCCCAAACACTTGAAGCCGGGAACCCAAAACCATGAACCCATAAGCCGCACAGCCCTGAACCCAAAGCCCTATCGCCGCTTTTGCATCGATCCCCCAGCGAGGTGCCAACGAAGTCCACCTTCCGGGGATGCCGTGCCTACCGCATGTTTGTTGGCTCTAGGGTTCCGGGTTTTTTCATACTGTTTGGTAAGGCTGCGGCTTCCGAAGCGTGGTGTTTTTGTGGTTTGGGGTTCAAGGTTATGGGGTGTGGGGGTTCGCGGTTGTTAGACTTGGGTCCTTGGATGTCGCTTTGGGGCTTTAGGGTTCCAGGTTTTGGGCTGTCAGATTTAGGGCTTACGCCTCACACAGAGAGCATGGGTCGGCGTACCTGGGGCACATGTCTTGAGTCTGGACTCAAGTTTGTTGTGTGCCTGCGCAAGCTTCGTGTACGTTGAAAGCGCGATCCCTTCAGGAGTCGGTGCTGTTTTGCCCGATGCTTCTGCATGTTGGCAAGCATCTTCGGCTCAAACGTTGTTTCGGCCTAGCACACTTGAGCCTGCCATTTCAATGTGGCCAGGCTTCCATGCTACCGGTTGGGCCCTGGCCCTGATTTTGATGGGCGCTGCCTCGGCGTTTCCAGCTTCTGGTGATTGTGAAGGGGGCTCGGAGGCCCCTTGCGCGGCTACCGGGACTTCGCTGCTGTCTAGGAAGGTGCAAGGCAGTACCGTGAGGGACATTACCGGCCTCGCCGGGGACCTTGCGGGCCGCAGCGACCGTTCCCGGCTTGCAGTACAGACAGAGACATACATGAAAGGTTTCCAGCGAATTCTTAGATCGCCAACAGGAATCAAGCAACAGTTCTTGTCGTTCAAGAGATGGACTTTCGGTTTCGCTGGTGACAGTCTGATCTTCTGATTGAGGGAGTTGCACCATAGCCACGGGTGAGGTCTTGCATGTGGGGGTCGTCTACAATGTGGTCCTTCTTTGGGGTCGGTAGCATGGAACCCGAAGCCCCAAAACCCGAAACTTCCAACCTTAGAACCCTGAACCTTAAGCCCAATATGATATTTAGAAAGCTGGGCACCTGAAAAGGGATTCTAATTGGGAACAAGCCCCGTGCAGGCCGTTCAGGTTGGTGGCCCGGGAAGTAAGAGTTGGAGTAGGGGAGGAGCAGGAGTAGCACTACAAGTACGCGTCTTAGTACTAGCACAAGCACGAGTACAAGGACTACTAGTAGTGCGAGTTATGTAGTAGTACTAGGAGGAGTGGCAGTGGCAAGTGGCAGTAGCTAAAGCGGCAGCAGCAGCAGCAGGTGTCAAGACTAGCGATGATTAAATGGCTCCAGCTGTAGCGGCTATCAGAATTAGATAGAATTAGGTGCCAGCATCGACAATGCCAAGATGGAAACCCAGCCAGAGGACAGAACAGAGGACTCGTCAGAGTATAGGGTACCGTGAAGAACGAGGTTTACAGTGGTTGAGTAGAGTATGTAGAGTCTTGTACAGTTTGGTCCAGAAACGCAGAGGACCTGGGCCAGAAGGGTTTGGGGGGCTTGGCTGCCGACTTGGAGTTCATGGTGCTCAAATTGGCCCAGATGGAAACGGTGATGGAGCTCCAGCAGGCTGAAATCCACAACTTGGGACATCAAGTCCGGAACTTGACGGAGTGGAAGCGAAGGCACATGGAGGGAGAGCACAAGGTTGCACCAATCCCTGCGGATGCCGATCTCCTACAAGTTCCGGAACACACGGAAGAGGAAGTGGCTCGTACAGCCCTGATGGTGTTGCGGAAGTTCCGTCATCAAAGAAACCAGGCCTTCCGAGGTGGCCGGGGCACCTCAGTTCGTAAGGGACCTTCCGGGCAACAGCCGGACGAGGCCGAACTTCTGCGCCAGCGCCAGGCGGCCAAGTCGACTCGGGAAGCGCAGTTGCTGGACAAGAGTGCGACTTGGAAGCCGGCCCCAAACCCTCTCGATGCACATGCCACAAAGGGAGACATGATCGAGTACGTGAATGAGAGGGTTGGTGAAGCTGTCAAAGATTTCAAGTCTCTGAATGACTATACGCACGGGACGCTGTTAAACCTTACGCGGGACATCAAGGCCAGGCAATCTTTTCGTTGTCCGCACTGATTCTTATTATCATTTATTTATATCCAGTAGTTGCAGTTGTAGTCGTAGTAGTAGTAGTAGTAGTTGTTGTTGTTGTTGTTGTTGTAGCAGCGGCAGCAGCAGCAGCAGGATTAGTAGTAGTAGTAGTAGTAGCAGCAGTAGTAGTAGTCGTCGTCGGCGCCCCCCCTCCCTACCAACTATGTTTCGCAGATTGCGCATGTTAAAAGAGGTAAAAACTGAAGAAATACTGGCTTGCATGGAACGCCAGAAGTTACGTACTTTCGTAACGCGTGCTGATTGGGGGGAGGGGGGTAGGGTGGGGGGGGACAGGGTGAGTGGGGGGGGGATAGGGGGGTGGGGAAGGAGTGGGTAAGGCACTTTCCTTGACAGCCCCCCGGACATTTCAGGGAACATAGTTGGTAGGGCGGGGGGAGGGCTAGTAATAGTAGAAATACTAATCATAGTTACCTGTAGTTTAGTGGTAGTAGCTGTCGTCGTCGTAGTAGTAGCAGTAGTAGTAGTAGTAGCAGCAGCAGTAGTAGTAGTAGCAACAGCAGCAGCAGCAGGAGAGGAGGAGGAGGAGGAGTAGTAGTAGTAGTAGTGTTGGTAGTAGTTGTTGTTGTTGTAGTGGTAGTAGTAGTAGTAGTAGTAGTAGTAGCAGCAGCAGAAGGAGTAGTAGTAGTAGTAGCAGTAGTAGTAGTCGTAGTAGTAGTAGTAGTTGTTGTTGTTGTTGTTGTTGTTGTTGTTCTTGTTGTTGTTGTTGTGGATGTCGTTGTCGTTGTTGTCATTGTTGTTGTTGTTGTTGTTGTTGTGGTTGTGGTTGTGGATGTCGTTGTCGTTGTTGTTGTTGTTGTTGTTGTTGTTGTGGTTGTTGTTGTTGTTGTCGTTGTTGTTGTTGTTGTTGTCGTTGTTGTTGTTGTCGACGTCGTAGTCGCAGTAGTAGTAGTAGTAGTAGCAGCAGTAGTAGTAGTAGTAGTAGTAGTAGTGGTAGTCATCGTCGTCGTCGTCGTCGTCGTCGTCGTCGTCGTCGTGGTCGTCGTGGTCGTGGTCGTCGGCGTCGTCGTCGTCGTGGTCGTCGTCGTCGTGGTCGTCGTCGTCGTCGTGGTCGTCGTCGTCGTGGTCGTCGTCGTCGTGGTCGTCGTCGTCGTGGTCGTCGTCGTCGTCGTCGTCGTCGTCGTGGTCGTCGTCGTCATCGTCGTCGTGGTCGTCGTCGTGGTCGTCGTCGTGGTCGTGGTCGTGGTCGTGGT